>CM055898.1:50978887-51085263 GCA_029582155.1 Panopea generosa
TATTTCATCGCATTAGCTTCTTTTTTTCTGTAAATAGTGCAACTGGGGTGCTTGTAGGGAAATGGCAATAAAATAAAAAAAAATTCCGCAGGTTGATCAATTTTCGCCATTTTTTCTTTTTTTTTAGAGGTTTTTATTAAAAATAAGGGCCATATGGCTTTAAATAGCCCACAGAATGTTCTACTCAGAATTTTAAGTGCATTTAAGTGAAATACAGCGGAATGATGATAGATATGTTAAATTTTGACAAAATATACTGTTTTATTTTATTTTAAGGTACCGTACAAGGCCATTTTAGGAAAATTTGGTTAAAATACCAGGTTCAGTTTATCGCGATAACTTGCGCCTTGTCCGCTGAAATCGCACACTCAAGAACCATTGAAAACACTAGAAATGATCTTAATTGCATTGGGAAACAAAAATACACATGAAATAGTAGGTTTAAGAACTGATTTTGAATTCCAAGCTCAAAATATGTGTACTTAGGTACTGAATTTGGATTTTGAGCTGAAAATGGCCCACTTTTGACATTTTTTTCATTTTTATCCACTCGGAACCAGCATGCCATGCCATATTATATAGCAATTTTTCACATTTAACCTCTTTTATTGTGCAGTTATAAGTAGAGCCAGTTGAATAGTTGCAATAATGGGTGCCTGGTTGTATCTATTGCACTTCAATGTTGCTAAATCACTTCACAATCTAAACATATTACATTCAAGAAATACTTGAGTTATATAATTTTGGAAATATTTTCCATTTTGCCCTATCTTGTCTGACATTTTTTTTACTTAAATGTAACATTTGATGGATAATTTGTAAATAGAATGTTGTAGTGCAAGAAAATTGTGGGTTTTGTGCCCCAAATTCCTTAGAAATGGTAATAATTGTGATTTACTACTAAAAATTATGAATTTTCATGCTTGACTGATTTTGATATAATTTCTGTCATCTTTACATATTTTTTAATATAAGACATAGAAAAGGATGTATACCCATTCCACTGGATTAAAGAAATATTAAACCACTAAATAAATATGACATTTCTTCTATCTTGGTAACCGATGTTCCGAAAGGCTCTCTTTCTACCGGAAAGTGTGTAATCCAAATGTAATCCTTTAACCGAAGCGACAATGAAATTTTACGAAATGGTTTAATTTATCATTCCGTTGTTAATTTTATTCGATCAAATGCATTTGACAACTTCTTTATAAAAATATCAACACATTTATTATGAAATTAGAGCAAATGGTCAATTTAGCCTTTTTTCATATAATTTTAGTGGGTGGGGTATGAAATTATCATGTATACACATTTTTTATGCAAAGGAATCTTAAAAGTTGATATGCAAAGCTATCATTACATGTTTATATACCTGTTTCCATAATTATATAAAAAAACAAGAATGATTAGATGAAATATTGTAGGTCAAGTGTCTAAGTAAATTTGAACTGAAGTACAGTTTTGTCATTGGGAATTTGGTAAAATTATGTATACTTTTTTTGTGCCTGGAAAAGGCCACATTTTCATCAAATTATGTAGCAGAAAAATAAAAATGGTATCATTTTGTTCAGAAATATTCATTCTATGAATTTGCATCAGTGGAATAATAAAAAAGCGAAATTAAATGCCCCTTTAGGTCAGCTACCACCATTGAGACGAGCTCTCTGATTGGCTGAAAAAAGTATAGGGATGTTCAGGGCATATATTTTTATAGTAAGCTTAATTGTGGTTGGATGAAAATGTGAAACTGGCAAATGATCACAATAAAATATAAGTTTATTATGTTTGTGTCAATAAAAAATTAGAATTATGTTTCTGTGACTGTCTTAATTCATTTTATCAAGGAAACTGCATGGAAAGTAAAATTGGTGAAATTTACTTTTTTTCATGCTGAAAGTGGGGGTACCCAACTTCAGGGGGCAAAAAGTGGTAAAAAGTGGTACTTTTGACCCCATTTTGGGGACATTTTTATTTGAGTCTAGGACAGTACTTTAATATGATATAGGACTTTTTGGTCCGCCAATGTTAGAAAATGTGAAAATTTGGTCAAACGTTATAATGTAAGTCTATGGAAAACGCAATGGTGGTAGCTGACCTAAACAACCGCGACAACATTTTCTAAATTTTCATCGCATTAGCTTCTTTTTTCTGTAAATAGTGCAACTGGGGTGCTTGTAGGGAAATGGCAATAAAATAAAAAAAAATTCCGCAGGTTGATCAATTTTCGCCATTTTTTCTTTTTTTTTAGAGGTTTTTATTAAAAATAAGGGCCATATGGCTTTAAATAGCCCACAGAATGTTCTACTCAGAATTTTAAGTGCATTTAAGTGAAATACAGCGGAATGATGATAGATATGTTAAATTTTGACAAAATATACTGTTTTATTTTATTTTAAGGTACCGTACAAGGCCATTTTAGGAAAATTTGGTTAAAATACCAGGTTCAGTTTATCGCGATAACTTGCGCCTTGTCCGCTGAAATCGCACACTCAAGAACCATTGAAAACACTAGAAATGATCTTAATTGCATTGGGAAACAAAAATACACATGAAATAGTAGGTTTAAGAACTGATTTTGAATTCCAAGCTCAAAATATGTGTACTTAGGTACTGAATTTGGATTTTGAGCTGAAAATGGCCCACTTTTGACATTTTTTTCATTTTTATCCACTCAGGAACCAGCATGCCATGCCATATTATATAGCAATTTTTCACATTTAACCTCTTTTATTGTGCAGTTATAAGTAGAGCCAGTTGAATAGTTGCAATAATGGGTGCCTGGTTGTATCTATTGCACTTCAATGTTGCTAAATCACTTCACAATCTAAACATATTACATTCAAGAAATACTTGAGTTATATAATTTTGGAAATATTTTCCATTTTGCCCTATCTTGTCTGACATTTTTTTTACTTAAATGTAACATTTGATGGATAATTTGTAAATAGAATGTTGTAGTGCAAGAAAATTGTGGGTTTTGTGCCCCAAATTCCTTAGAAATGGTAATAATTGTGATTTACTACTAAAAATTATGAATTTTCATGCTTGACTGATTTTGATATAATTTCTGTCATCTTTACATATTTTTTAATATAAGACATAGAAAAGGATGTATACCCATTCCACTGGATTAAAGAAATATTAAACCACTAAATAAATATGACATTTCTTCTATCTTGGTAACCGATGTTCCGAAAGGCTCTCTTTCTACCGGAAAGTGTGTAATCCAAATGTAATCCTTTAACCGAAGCGACAATGAAATTTTACGAAATGGTTTAATTTATCATTCCGTTGTTAATTTTATTCGATCAAATGCATTTGACAACTTCTTTATAAAAATATCAACACATTTATTATGAAATTAGAGCAAATGGTCAATTTAGCCTTTTTTCATATAATTTTAGTGGGTGGGGTATGAAATTATCATGTATACACATTTTTTATGCAAAGGAATCTTAAAAGTTGATATGCAAAGCTATCATTACATGTTTATATACCTGTTTCCATAATTATATAAAAAAACAAGAATGATTAGATGAAATATTGTAGGTCAAGTGTCTAAGTAAATTTGAACTGAAGTACAGTTTTGTCATTGGGAATTTGGTAAAATTATGTATACTTTTTTGTGCCTGGAAAAGGCCACATTTTCATCAAATTATGTAGCAGAAAAATAAAAATGGTATCATTTTGTTCAGAAATATTCATTCTATGAATTTGCATCAGTGGAATAATAAAAAAGCGAAATTAAATGCCCCTTTAGGTCAGCTACCACCATTGAGACGAGCTCTCTGATTGGCTGAAAAAAGTATAGGGATGTTCAGGGCATATATTTTTATAGTAAGCTTAATTGTGGTTGGATGAAAATGTGAAACTGGCAAATGATCACAATAAAATATAAGTTTATTATGTTTGTGTCAATAAAAAATTAGAATTATGTTTCTGTGACTGTCTTAATTCATTTTATCAAGGAAACTGCATGGAAAGTAAAATTGGTGAAATTTACTTTTTTTCATGCTGAAAGTGGGGGTACCCAACTTCAGGGGGCAAAAAGTGGTAAAAAGTGGTACTTTTGACCCCATTTTGGGGACATTTTTATTTGAGTCTAGGACAGTACTTTAATATGATATAGGACTTTTTGGTCCGCCAATGTTAGAAAATGTGAAAATTTGGTCAAACGTTATAATGTAAGTCTATGGAAAACGCAATGGTGGTAGCTGACCTAAACAACCGCGACAACATTTTCTAAATTTTCATCGCATTAGCTTCTTTTTTTCTGTAAATAGTGCAACTGGGGTGCTTGTAGGGAAATGGCAATAAAATAAAAAAAAATTCCGCAGGTTGATCAATTTTCGCCATTTTTTCTTTTTTTTTAGAGGTTTTTATTAAAAATAAGGGCCATATGGCTTTAAATAGCCCACAGAATGTTCTACTCAGAATTTTAAGTGCATTTAAGTGAAATACAGCGGAATGATGATAGATATGTTAAATTTTGACAAAATATACTGTTTTATTTTATTTTAAGGTACCGTACAAGGCCATTTTAGGAAAATTTGGTTAAAATACCAGGTTCAGTTTATCGCGATAACTTGCGCCTTGTCCGCTGAAATCGCACACTCAAGAACCATTGAAAACACTAGAAATGATCTTAATTGCATTGGGAAACAAAAATACACATGAAATAGTAGGTTTAAGAACTGATTTTGAATTCCAAGCTCAAAATATGTGTACTTAGGTACTGAATTTGGATTTTGAGCTGAAAATGGCCCACTTTTGACATTTTTTTCATTTTTATCCACTCAGAACCAGCATGCCATGCCATATTATATAGCAATTTTTCACATTTAACCTCTTTTATTGTGCAGTTATAAGTAGAGCCAGTTGAATAGTTGCAATAATGGGTGCCTGGTTGTATCTATTGCACTTCAATGTTGCTAAATCACTTCACAATCTAAACATATTACATTCAAGAAATACTTGAGTTATATAATTTTGGAAATATTTTCCATTTTGCCCTATCTTGTCTGACATTTTTTTTACTTAAATGTAACATTTGATGGATAATTTGTAAATAGAATGTTGTAGTGCAAGAAAATTGTGGGTTTTGTGCCCCAAATTCCTTAGAAATGGTAATAATTGTGATTTACTACTAAAAATTATGAATTTTCATGCTTGACTGATTTTGATATAATTTCTGTCATCTTTACATATTTTTTAATATAAGACATAGAAAAGGATGTATACCCATTCCACTGGATTAAAGAAATATTAAACCACTAAATAAATATGACATTTCTTCTATCTTGGTAACCGATGTTCCGAAAGGCTCTCTTTCTACCGGAAAGTGTGTAATCCAAATGTAATCCTTTAACCGAAGCGACAATGAAATTTTACGAAATGGTTTAATTTATCATTCCGTTGTTAATTTTATTCGATCAAATGCATTTGACAACTTCTTTATAAAAATATCAACACATTTATTATGAAATTAGAGCAAATGGTCAATTTAGCCTTTTTTCATATAATTTTAGTGGGTGGGGTATGAAATTATCATGTATACACATTTTTTATGCAAAGGAATCTTAAAAGTTGATATGCAAAGCTATCATTACATGTTTATATACCTGTTTCCATAATTATATAAAAAAACAAGAATGATTAGATGAAATATTGTAGGTCAAGTGTCTAAGTAAATTTGAACTGAAGTACAGTTTTGTCATTGGGAATTTGGTAAAATTATGTATACTTTTTTTGTGCCTGGAAAAGGCCACATTTTCATCAAATTATGTAGCAGAAAAATAAAAATGGTATCATTTTGTTCAGAAATATTCATTCTATGAATTTGCATCAGTGGAATAATAAAAAAGCGAAATTAAATGCCCCTTTAGGTCAGCTACCACCATTGAGACGAGCTCTCTGATTGGCTGAAAAAAGTATAGGGATGTTCAGGGCATATATTTTTATAGTAAGCTTAATTGTGGTTGGATGAAAATGTGAAACTGGCAAATGATCACAATAAAATATAAGTTTATTATGTTTGTGTCAATAAAAAATTAGAATTATGTTTCTGTGACTGTCTTAATTCATTTTATCAAGGAAACTGCATGGAAAGTAAAATTGGTGAAATTTACTTTTTTTCATGCTGAAAGTGGGGGTACCCAACTTCAGGGGGCAAAAAGTGGTAAAAAGTGGTACTTTTGACCCCATTTTGGGGACATTTTTATTTGAGTCTAGGACAGTACTTTAATATGATATAGGACTTTTTGGTCCGCCAATGTTAGAAAATGTGAAAATTTGGTCAAACGTTATAATGTAAGTCTATGGAAAACGCAATGGTGGTAGCTGACCTAAACAACCGCGACAACATTTTCTAAATTTTCATCGCATTAGCTTCTTTTTTTCTGTAAATAGTGCAACTGGGGTGCTTGTAGGGAAATGGCAATAAAATAAAAAAAAATTCCGCAGGTTGATCAATTTTCGCCATTTTTTCTTTTTTTTTAGAGGTTTTTATTAAAAATAAGGGCCATATGGCTTTAAATAGCCCACAGAATGTTCTACTCAGAATTTTAAGTGCATTTAAGTGAAATACAGCGGAATGATGATAGATATGTTAAATTTTGACAAAATATACTGTTTTATTTTATTTTAAGGTACCGTACAAGGCCATTTTAGGAAAATTTGGTTAAAATACCAGGTTCAGTTTATCGCGATAACTTGCGCCTTGTCCGCTGAAATCGCACACTCAAGAACCATTGAAAACACTAGAAATGATCTTAATTGCATTGGGAAACAAAAATACACATGAAATAGTAGGTTTAAGAACTGATTTTGAATTCCAAGCTCAAAATATGTGTACTTAGGTACTGAATTTGGATTTTGAGCTGAAAATGGCCCACTTTTGACATTTTTTTCATTTTTATCCACTCAGAACCAGCATGCCATGCCATATTATATAGCAATTTTTCACATTTAACCTCTTTTATTGTGCAGTTATAAGTAGAGCCAGTTGAATAGTTGCAATAATGGGTGCCTGGTTGTATCTATTGCACTTCAATGTTGCTAAATCACTTCACAATCTAAACATATTACATTCAAGAAATACTTGAGTTATATAATTTTGGAAATATTTTCCATTTTGCCCTATCTTGTCTGACATTTTTTTTACTTAAATGTAACATTTGATGGATAATTTGTAAATAGAATGTTGTAGTGCAAGAAAATTGTGGGTTTTGTGCCCCAAATTCCTTAGAAATGGTAATAATTGTGATTTACTACTAAAAATTATGAATTTTCATGCTTGACTGATTTTGATATAATTTCTGTCATCTTTACATATTTTTTAATATAAGACATAGAAAAGGATGTATACCCATTCCACTGGATTAAAGAAATATTAAACCACTAAATAAATATGACATTTCTTCTATCTTGGTAACCGATGTTCCGAAAGGCTCTCTTTCTACCGGAAAGTGTGTAATCCAAATGTAATCCTTTAACCGAAGCGACAATGAAATTTTACGAAATGGTTTAATTTATCATTCCGTTGTTAATTTTATTCGATCAAATGCATTTGACAACTTCTTTATAAAAATATCAACACATTTATTATGAAATTAGAGCAAATGGTCAATTTAGCCTTTTTTCATATAATTTTAGTGGGTGGGGTATGAAATTATCATGTATACACATTTTTTATGCAAAGGAATCTTAAAAGTTGATATGCAAAGCTATCATTACATGTTTATATACCTGTTTCCATAATTATATAAAAAAACAAGAATGATTAGATGAAATATTGTAGGTCAAGTGTCTAAGTAAATTTGAACTGAAGTACAGTTTTGTCATTGGGAATTTGGTAAAATTATGTATACTTTTTTTGTGCCTGGAAAAGGCCACATTTTCATCAAATTATGTAGCAGAAAAATAAAAATGGTATCATTTTGTTCAGAAATATTCATTCTATGAATTTGCATCAGTGGAATAATAAAAAAGCGAAATTAAATGCCCCTTTAGGTCAGCTACCACCATTGAGACGAGCTCTCTGATTGGCTGAAAAAAGTATAGGGATGTTCAGGGCATATATTTTTATAGTAAGCTTAATTGTGGTTGGATGAAAATGTGAAACTGGCAAATGATCACAATAAAATATAAGTTTATTATGTTTGTGTCAATAAAAAATTAGAATTATGTTTCTGTGACTGTCTTAATTCATTTTATCAAGGAAACTGCATGGAAAGTAAAATTGGTGAAATTTACTTTTTTTCATGCTGAAAGTGGGGGTACCCAACTTCAGGGGGCAAAAAGTGGTAAAAAGTGGTACTTTTGACCCCATTTTGGGGACATTTTTATTTGAGTCTAGGACAGTACTTTAATATGATATAGGACTTTTTGGTCCGCCAATGTTAGAAAATGTGAAAATTTGGTCAAACGTTATAATGTAAGTCTATGGAAAACGCAATGGTGGTAGCTGACCTAAACAACCGCGACAACATTTTCTAAATTTTCATCGCATTAGCTTCTTTTTTTCTGTAAATAGTGCAACTGGGGTGCTTGTAGGGAAATGGCAATAAAATAAAAAAAAATTCCGCAGGTTGATCAATTTTCGCCATTTTTTCTTTTTTTTTAGAGGTTTTTATTAAAAATAAGGGCCATATGGCTTTAAATAGCCCACAGAATGTTCTACTCAGAATTTTAAGTGCATTTAAGTGAAATACAGCGGAATGATGATAGATATGTTAAATTTTGACAAAATATACTGTTTTATTTTATTTTAAGGTACCGTACAAGGCCATTTTAGGAAAATTTGGTTAAAATACCAGGTTCAGTTTATCGCGATAACTTGCGCCTTGTCCGCTGAAATCGCACACTCAAGAACCATTGAAAACACTAGAAATGATCTTAATTGCATTGGGAAACAAAAATACACATGAAATAGTAGGTTTAAGAACTGATTTTGAATTCCAAGCTCAAAATATGTGTACTTAGGTACTGAATTTGGATTTTGAGCTGAAAATGGCCCACTTTTGACATTTTTTTCATTTTTATCCACTCAGAACCAGCATGCCATGCCATATTATATAGCAATTTTTCACATTTAACCTCTTTTATTGTGCAGTTATAAGTAGAGCCAGTTGAATAGTTGCAATAATGGGTGCCTGGTTGTATCTATTGCACTTCAATGTTGCTAAATCACTTCACAATCTAAACATATTACATTCAAGAAATACTTGAGTTATATAATTTTGGAAATATTTTCCATTTTGCCCTATCTTGTCTGACATTTTTTTTACTTAAATGTAACATTTGATGGATAATTTGTAAATAGAATGTTGTAGTGCAAGAAAATTGTGGGTTTTGTGCCCCAAATTCCTTAGAAATGGTAATAATTGTGATTTACTACTAAAAATTATGAATTTTCATGCTTGACTGATTTTGATATAATTTCTGTCATCTTTACATATTTTTTAATATAAGACATAGAAAAGGATGTATACCCATTCCACTGGATTAAAGAAATATTAAACCACTAAATAAATATGACATTTCTTCTATCTTGGTAACCGATGTTCCGAAAGGCTCTCTTTCTACCGGAAAGTGTGTAATCCAAATGTAATCCTTTAACCGAAGCGACAATGAAATTTTACGAAATGGTTTAATTTATCATTCCGTTGTTAATTTTATTCGATCAAATGCATTTGACAACTTCTTTATAAAAATATCAACACATTTATTATGAAATTAGAGCAAATGGTCAATTTAGCCTTTTTTCATATAATTTTAGTGGGTGGGGTATGAAATTATCATGTATACACATTTTTTATGCAAAGGAATCTTAAAAGTTGATATGCAAAGCTATCATTACATGTTTATATACCTGTTTCCATAATTATATAAAAAAACAAGAATGATTAGATGAAATATTGTAGGTCAAGTGTCTAAGTAAATTTGAACTGAAGTACAGTTTTGTCATTGGGAATTTGGTAAAATTATGTATACTTTTTTTGTGCCTGGAAAAGGCCACATTTTCATCAAATTATGTAGCAGAAAAATAAAAATGGTATCATTTTGTTCAGAAATATTCATTCTATGAATTTGCATCAGTGGAATAATAAAAAAGCGAAATTAAATGCCCCTTTAGGTCAGCTACCACCATTGAGACGAGCTCTCTGATTGGCTGAAAAAAGTATAGGGATGTTCAGGGCATATATTTTTATAGTAAGCTTAATTGTGGTTGGATGAAAATGTGAAACTGGCAAATGATCACAATAAAATATAAGTTTATTATGTTTGTGTCAATAAAAAATTAGAATTATGTTTCTGTGACTGTCTTAATTCATTTTATCAAGGAAACTGCATGGAAAGTAAAATTGGTGAAATTTACTTTTTTTCATGCTGAAAGTGGGGGTACCCAACTTCAGGGGGCAAAAAGTGGTAAAAAGTGGTACTTTTGACCCCATTTTGGGGACATTTTTATTTGAGTCTAGGACAGTACTTTAATATGATATAGGACTTTTTGGTCCGCCAATGTTAGAAAATGTGAAAATTTGGTCAAACGTTATAATGTAAGTCTATGGAAAACGCAATGGTGGTAGCTGACCTAAACAACCGCGACAACATTTTCTAAATTTTCATCGCATTAGCTTCTTTTTTTCTGTAAATAGTGCAACTGGGGTGCTTGTAGGGAAATGGCAATAAAATAAAAAAAAATTCCGCAGGTTGATCAATTTTCGCCATTTTTTCTTTTTTTTTAGAGGTTTTTATTAAAAATAAGGGCCATATGGCTTTAAATAGCCCACAGAATGTTCTACTCAGAATTTTAAGTGCATTTAAGTGAAATACAGCGGAATGATGATAGATATGTTAAATTTTGACAAAATATACTGTTTTATTTTATTTTAAGGTACCGTACAAGGCCATTTTAGGAAAATTTGGTTAAAATACCAGGTTCAGTTTATCGCGATAACTTGCGCCTTGTCCGCTGAAATCGCACACTCAAGAACCATTGAAAACACTAGAAATGATCTTAATTGCATTGGGAAACAAAAATACACATGAAATAGTAGGTTTAAGAACTGATTTTGAATTCCAAGCTCAAAATATGTGTACTTAGGTACTGAATTTGGATTTTGAGCTGAAAATGGCCCACTTTTGACATTTT
Source organism: Panopea generosa (assembly GCA_029582155.1). Classification (NCBI taxonomy): domain Eukaryota; kingdom Metazoa; phylum Mollusca; class Bivalvia; order Adapedonta; family Hiatellidae; genus Panopea; species Panopea generosa. The sequence goes on from CM055898.1 coordinate 50,990,046, forward strand.
TTTCATTTTTATCCACTCGGAACCAGCATGCCATGCCATATTATATAGCAATTTTTCACATTTAACCTCTTTTATTGTGCAGTTATAAGTAGAGCCAGTTGAATAGTTGCAATAATGGGTGCCTGGTTGTATCTATTGCACTTCAATGTTGCTAAATCACTTCACAATCTAAACATATTACATTCAAGAAATACTTGAGTTATATAATTTTGGAAATATTTTCCATTTTGCCCTATCTTGTCTGACATTTTTTTTACTTAAATGTAACATTTGATGGATAATTTGTAAATAGAATGTTGTAGTGCAAGAAAATTGTGGGTTTTGTGCCCCAAATTCCTTAGAAATGGTAATAATTGTGATTTACTACTAAAAATTATGAATTTTCATGCTTGACTGATTTTGATATAATTTCTGTCATCTTTACATATTTTTTAATATAAGACATAGAAAAGGATGTATACCCATTCCACTGGATTAAAGAAATATTAAACCACTAAATAAATATGACATTTCTTCTATCTTGGTAACCGATGTTCCGAAAGGCTCTCTTTCTACCGGAAAGTGTGTAATCCAAATGTAATCCTTTAACCGAAGCGACAATGAAATTTTACGAAATGGTTTAATTTATCATTCCGTTGTTAATTTTATTCGATCAAATGCATTTGACAACTTCTTTATAAAAATATCAACACATTTATTATGAAATTAGAGCAAATGGTCAATTTAGCCTTTTTTCATATAATTTTAGTGGGTGGGGTATGAAATTATCATGTATACACATTTTTTATGCAAAGGAATCTTAAAAGTTGATATGCAAAGCTATCATTACATGTTTATATACCTGTTTCCATAATTATATAAAAAAACAAGAATGATTAGATGAAATATTGTAGGTCAAGTGTCTAAGTAAATTTGAACTGAAGTACAGTTTTGTCATTGGGAATTTGGTAAAATTATGTATACTTTTTTTGTGCCTGGAAAAGGCCACATTTTCATCAAATTATGTAGCAGAAAAATAAAAATGGTATCATTTTGTTCAGAAATATTCATTCTATGAATTTGCATCAGTGGAATAATAAAAAAGCGAAATTAAATGCCCCTTTAGGTCAGCTACCACCATTGAGACGAGCTCTCTGATTGGCTGAAAAAAGTATAGGGATGTTCAGGGCATATATTTTTATAGTAAGCTTAATTGTGGTTGGATGAAAATGTGAAACTGGCAAATGATCACAATAAAATATAAGTTTATTATGTTTGTGTCAATAAAAAATTAGAATTATGTTTCTGTGACTGTCTTAATTCATTTTATCAAGGAAACTGCATGGAAAGTAAAATTGGTGAAATTTACTTTTTTTCATGCTGAAAGTGGGGGTACCCAACTTCAGGGGGCAAAAAGTGGTAAAAAGTGGTACTTTTGACCCCATTTTGGGGACATTTTTATTTGAGTCTAGGACAGTACTTTAATATGATATAGGACTTTTTGGTCCGCCAATGTTAGAAAATGTGAAAATTTGGTCAAACGTTATAATGTAAGTCTATGGAAAACGCAATGGTGGTAGCTGACCTAAACAACCGCGACAACATTTTCTAAATTTTCATCGCATTAGCTTCTTTTTTTCTGTAAATAGTGCAACTGGGGTGCTTGTAGGGAAATGGCAATAAAATAAAAAAAAATTCCGCAGGTTGATCAATTTTCGCCATTTTTTCTTTTTTTTTTAGAGGTTTTTATTAAAAATAAGGGCCATATGGCTTTAAATAGCCCACAGAATGTTCTACTCAGAATTTTAAGTGCATTTAAGTGAAATACAGCGGAATGATGATAGATATGTTAAATTTTGACAAAATATACTGTTTTATTTTATTTTAAGGTACCGTACAAGGCCATTTTAGGAAAATTTGGTTAAAATACCAGGTTCAGTTTATCGCGATAACTTGCGCCTTGTCCGCTGAAATCGCACACTCAAGAACCATTGAAAACACTAGAAATGATCTTAATTGCATTGGGAAACAAAAATACACATGAAATAGTAGGTTTAAGAACTGATTTTGAATTCCAAGCTCAAAATATGTGTACTTAGGTACTGAATTTGGATTTTGAGCTGAAAATGGCCCACTTTTGACATTTTTTTCATTTTTATCCACTCGGAACCAGCATGCCATGCCATATTATATAGCAATTTTTCACATTTAACCTCTTTTATTGTGCAGTTATAAGTAGAGCCAGTTGAATAGTTGCAATAATGGGTGCCTGGTTGTATCTATTGCACTTCAATGTTGCTAAATCACTTCACAATCTAAACATATTACATTCAAGAAATACTTGAGTTATATAATTTTGGAAATATTTTCCATTTTGCCCTATCTTGTCTGACATTTTTTTTACTTAAATGTAACATTTGATGGATAATTTGTAAATAGAATGTTGTAGTGCAAGAAAATTGTGGGTTTTGTGCCCCAAATTCCTTAGAAATGGTAATAATTGTGATTTACTACTAAAAATTATGAATTTTCATGCTTGACTGATTTTGATATAATTTCTGTCATCTTTACATATTTTTTAATATAAGACATAGAAAAGGATGTATACCCATTCCACTGGATTAAAGAAATATTAAACCACTAAATAAATATGACATTTCTTCTATCTTGGTAACCGATGTTCCGAAAGGCTCTCTTTCTACCGGAAAGTGTGTAATCCAAATGTAATCCTTTAACCGAAGCGACAATGAAATTTTACGAAATGGTTTAATTTATCATTCCGTTGTTAATTTTATTCGATCAAATGCATTTGACAACTTCTTTATAAAAATATCAACACATTTATTATGAAATTAGAGCAAATGGTCAATTTAGCCTTTTTTCATATAATTTTAGTGGGTGGGGTATGAAATTATCATGTATACACATTTTTTATGCAAAGGAATCTTAAAAGTTGATATGCAAAGCTATCATTACATGTTTATATACCTGTTTCCATAATTATATAAAAAAACAAGAATGATTAGATGAAATATTGTAGGTCAAGTGTCTAAGTAAATTTGAACTGAAGTACAGTTTTGTCATTGGGAATTTGGTAAAATTATGTATACTTTTTTTGTGCCTGGAAAAGGCCACATTTTCATCAAATTATGTAGCAGAAAAATAAAAATGGTATCATTTTGTTCAGAAATATTCATTCTATGAATTTGCATCAGTGGAATAATAAAAAAGCGAAATTAAATGCCCCTTTAGGTCAGCTACCACCATTGAGACGAGCTCTCTGATTGGCTGAAAAAAGTATAGGGATGTTCAGGGCATATATTTTTATAGTAAGCTTAATTGTGGTTGGATGAAAATGTGAAACTGGCAAATGATCACAATAAAATATAAGTTTATTATGTTTGTGTCAATAAAAAATTAGAATTATGTTTCTGTGACTGTCTTAATTCATTTTATCAAGGAAACTGCATGGAAAGTAAAATTGGTGAAATTTACTTTTTTTCATGCTGAAAGTGGGGGTACCCAACTTCAGGGGGCAAAAAGTGGTAAAAAGTGGTACTTTTGACCCCATTTTGGGGACATTTTTATTTGAGTCTAGGACAGTACTTTAATATGATATAGGACTTTTTGGTCCGCCAATGTTAGAAAATGTGAAAATTTGGTCAAACGTTATAATGTAAGTCTATGGAAAACGCAATGGTGGTAGCTGACCATTAAGGAAGTAATTGAACATACAAATTTACCAACAACAGTTGCATAAAGGACCAACAAGTAAGTATATAACTGCTGTTTGTTATGAATAAACGGATTATTGATTGTTTGATTGAATATATCCAATTATATGTTTAAGATCCAACGAATTCAGTGCTCAACATTCGGACATCATGTTAAAACGTGTTTCATATAGTTCATAAATCGAGTCAATATCAAAGAATCATTTATTTATGCACTTAATTCGTTAGAATAAAAGTTTATTGTGTGAAAAGAAGATTTATTAAAATGTACAAAAAACTAAAAATAATTAAATATTTCAGTAAGCAATATGCATATGGTACCATACTGAACCGTTGTGCAATGTTAATTAAAACATATAAGTTTATGTATCAGATCTACTTAAATGTTTACTTCCAAAGACATTTCTCGTAGTTTAAATGTGTTTTTAAAAATATCTTAATAATTAACATTATGAAAATGCCTCCTGTGTAGCTATGTCAAGTTTCAGTTCATACTGTGATTTCTTGTTTTACAATTATTTATTATACTTTGGGGAGGTGGGGGATAATATAGGAACTGCCTAGGCTAGGGGCAATGATCGCCAATTTTTTTAATAAAAATTTCAGTTCTACTGATGAACTTGAATGCATGTTTTATTTACAGCTTTAACTTACATTGAGTTTATAAATTACATCAAAGAGGGGAGGGTAGAGTGGGGGAATAATAACAACTGCCTTGGCTAAGGGCTAAGTACTTTTGTATTGTTTTAAAACAAATACTGTATATTCAGTTTCACTGTAAATGGCCTATTTTTAACCCTTTACTCCATATGCATTTCAAAATCAAAGCCATACTTAAGGCCATTTCCATGAAGAGATACATTTTACCTTTTTATTCTGATAGAGCAGAAAACAGTGTGGGACCTGTTCTGATTTCTACACTGTTTTCAAATACCTTTACTATATTAGAGGTGTCTAAATGCGTCTATATGAAGTAAAGGGTTAAAAAAAAAATATGTAAATGATTTTAAACAACAAAATAAAAGTTAAACTAAACTTCAAATTTTAAACATTATTAAGTTAACTTATCAGTATAACCATACTTACCTAAATTTATGTAGTTGGTTACTCACAAAAATATACTATACCACCAATTTCACTTTTTTAATAACTGTATAAAATATTTTATGTTAGGCTGTTAGCAGAGTTCTTCTTAGGCATGAATAGTTTATATAAAATGAAAACAAAATAAATATTGACCTTATTTTATACTTTTCTGGTGAACATGTTATGAAAGTTCACACATATTGTGTAATAAAATAAGATTATAAATATTAAATACTGGGTACAAACTTATGGAAGAGAATTTTCTTTTAATTTCTTATATATAAATACACAATCATGCTAGTTTAGGAAACCCAAAAATTGAGATTTTGTACTTTAAATGAATGTTTAATAGAGCCCTTAAATAACTGAAAATTATAAAATTTAAAATTAACCATAATAATGATGTATTGTTACATACATCCTGCATAAATCCTCTGGTCATAAAACGTTTGGGAGTGCAGTATGAAAACACAAGTGGCAGGGTATTTCACATTACCACATGGTGTGCATTTGGTGTTGGGGGAGATTAATTAGGAGATCTCAGCATGATGCCAGAAACTTACAATTTGAACTACATATATAGCCTATAGACATATATTCCATAATTATATCACTCTCAAAAAGGTGAGAAAATCATATTTGTCCAGGGAACTATTGGAGTGGGTAATTAAAATGATATTGCATGGGGTCCTTGCAGGGCAGGTAGAATACACAATAGAATCAACATGCAATTCAACACTTCTGTTAAATGATAATTAAGCTTATCGAGCATACATGTCAAGAGGATTTTTTTCATTAAAAGGTCTATTAATCGACACAAAACTTTCAAGAATATAAATTGGCCATTTTATTTTAATGGATATAATTATGCCCTAGAGAGCAGTGAAATACTGTTATTCTGTATTGCATATATTTCCACACATTTGGTAATTGTTGTTCTGTATTGCATATCTTTCTACACATTTGGTTATTGTTAAGTTTAACAATTAAGTTAACAATGGTTCATACAAATTTGTCATAGCAGTGCATATAACAATTATCTGTTCAGCTAAATGAGCTTCAGACATGGAAGAACTGTTTGCAGGACACGAAATTTTTTTATCTGTTCCATTTTCATCTCTACAACTATTCTCGAAGAAGCTTTTGTCTGTGTTTTGAAAAACTGATTTTTTGTCATCTGTCGAGACTTCGATACAAATGGTGGCATATTCAAACCTATATTTGATGGCAACAAATCAGCAACAGTAAATCCCTTATCAGCCAAAATGATGTCACGGGGCTCAAGTTTTGGAATAAACAAATGGCCATCTTTTTGGATTATGTGTCTATCAGAAGTGCGGCCACCCCAGACACTTGAAATAAATGTTACCAGTCCATTTGGTGCTACTCCAACTAAAACCTTAAATGTATTATGGTGTTTATATTCACTCCAGGTTTGATTTTGTGCTACTAGAGAGCTTGGCTTTTCACAAAAAAACTCAGTTGCATCTACAACAATCCTCACTTCTGGCATGTCAGTAAAACATTTTGGCAGATTTGCCATGACTCGTGACACAGTCATAACAGAAACATCAAAGTCATCTTTAAGGTGTTCTTGGAGAAGGCCCAGTCGCAGACGCAGACAAACCATATAAAATTCATCAATAGGACAAAGTTTGCGTCTTCTCCCTGGTTTGCCAACATTTTCGTTGTTGTAATTCCTATCACCTAGGGATCTCTTTAAGCCCTCCCAGTACGTCAATTTGTCAGCACCATGTTTCAATAAAGTTTGAAAAAATAGAAGAAAAGTCAAATAAGTTGGAAAGCCAGTACTTATAGAAACGTGTTTTTTCATCATTATTTTCAATGTCCTCCGGTCTCATTGTTACATTTGATGTTTGTGATCCAGCATCTGGGGTTTTAGCAAATTCCTTGGGAAGATGATATACATGGTCACCTAACTCAATGTTTGAACTTGTGCGGTCTTCAATGATACATTGTGGGTTATGGGGTGAGCTGCTGATTTCAATGGTTGCACTACTTTCAATACAGTCTATATACATTTCAGGCTGGTCGATGACATTCAGTTCTGGAGAATTAAGTTCATTATCTGAATTCAAGCTGAGACGTACAGCTGTATATATCTCGGCTCTGGCACATTGTTGTACTTTACTGCCAGAGGACGACGAATCTTCAGTGGCTTGTCATTTTTTTTGTTCAAATTGAAGTATTTTGGCACTGATATGCCTCGTATACACATCTGATTTTCAAAGTGAAGATTACATACTCGCGTGCTATCTGTTAGTGGTAGATTTGGCCTGTGTAGTTTCATTACCCTTATCCATGCCTTTTTTCTTGCAACTTCATCTTAAGATTGGCCTCCTGGAACACGGTGTAAAGTCACTTTTAATCCATTCTCTAATACTTTGTTTTCATAGTGCTTACACACAACACAGTATCGCTTCCCCCCCAGAGGCAGCTCTTTCCCTAATAAACACTGGTTTCTCAGTCAGAGGTTCAGGATCAGCCATGGACTTAAAGGGAAGAAAAACAAAAAATGAAAATGTGAATTTGAAATATTTTTCTGCCAGAGCCAGTAACTGAATGTAGATCAAGATAAAAAAAAATCATTCAGAATTAAAATGGATGGTGTACGAAATTTGCAATTTAAATTTTAAATGTTACTGTAGTGCTGAGAGGTTAAAATGATAATTCACTTAAAAAAACAGAATTTATAATAAAAAATGGCAATTCTTTTAACGCACTGTTTCCGATTTATTTTTCTCGAACATCGGAGATAACAAAAAAAATGTTGAATATTTTCGGTTTTGAAATGTTTGCCGTTTAATTTTACTCTTTCGGTAATATTTATTTAATAGCACAGCAAAAAATTATTAAAAACTACAAAGACGTACTTACCATTGCAATATCTGACCAAATTCTTTTTGAAAACTTTTCGATATATTGATGATCTATCAGATTATGCATTACATTCGATGTCAACAAAGAAAACCGGAACAGTCCCATCAGTTCAGTCGATAGAGCACGAGACTTCTAGTCTCGGGGTTGCGGGTTTGACTCCCAGGGCTGGCCAACTAAATATACTAACAATCGTCCATATGGGACTTTAAACCAAGGGCCCATGTGATGGTACTATACACCAAGCATGCTTAATAGAAGAAACTTATGATGGATTTTTATCTGTATCCAGGTGATTAATGCCGAGTCATCATTTAAATCACTTAAAATGTGTCCATTGTAGCTAACTGACAATCTTAATCTTAATATGAAACCCCTTATAGTCCTTAGTGCTCCCTTTGAACCCCTTAGTGGTCCTTAGTGCCCCCCTTTGAACTCCTTAGTGGTCCTTAGTGGCTCCTTAGTAGTCCTTAGTGGTCCTTAGTGGTCCTTAGTGGCATTTAGTAGGACCCGCCCACGAGAGCGCCACCTATTATCAGTATTATCAGGGGAAGTAGTCCGCCATTGTGAGAGTTTATTTGACTATGGACTATATGTTATATTGCATAGTATTATGGACAATTACTTGATTTAAATATTTTCAGTTATTTAGGGGATCAGCGCCAATGGTAAGAAATTTTGTAACGTCCGTCCCCTTTTGTATCGTTCATCCCCTATATTAGAGTGACATTAAACACAACCTCTAAATTTTTGTTCATTTTCTTTTTGATAAATTATTCATATCTTAGTTGCACTCTGCAAACATAAAATACTTAATACATTGAAAAAAATCGAAATTGATTCTATAAATTAAAAAAAAATAGAATAAATATGCAGGGGTGAGGGGGACGTTACAGAAACGGACGTTCCATTTCCGTGTATATCTTTCCAAAGTTACCAGTTTTTTTTACATTTTATATAGTACCTCGGTATTACAGCAGGTAAATGTGTAACTTTCTATTTATCTTCTTGGAAGAATATATACCAGGGATGCAGATGTTACAGTTTTTTGTCACAAACTGAAATTTTCTAATTTTATGTATTATTTCACAAATATACTATTATTAAAGCAAATATATCTCCTCGTGGTCATGCATTACAATGTGATACACGTAAATGTTGTAAATATAGTATATGAAGTTAATTTATAATAAAAATATCAAATTTCTCGTTAATACAATAAATGTAAAAACAAAATAAACTGTATTTTAGTTACATTTCAACCCCAAATAATATACAAACAAAGTATACAAACACGCACAAAACGATAAAAAATAATCAACAAAAGTATCATGAGAATCTTATTTTTTTATTTTCTTTCATATCTTGTATTGTTTTCTTTCTTTTCATGGCTGTTTTATGATACTTTGTTGTAATTAAGTACTGTCAGAAACACCACTGCGGTTTGTTATGGTGTGACACGATTCGTCACGCACAGATCTCGTCACGCACGAGAGTGAGATTTCACCTTTTCGAATTAGAGAATACCTTAGGTGTCCCTACATGCCTGCAAAGTTTGACTTCAAACAATGGTCTCTAAGTGTGTTTGTTCAAAATTCATTCTTGAGTTCGATTCTAAGAATGTTCTTAAGAATGGTTGGTGAATACCAACCCTGGTTATTATTATTTTTAATTATTAATGACGTAAACAATATTGGTGTTAATGGTTATAGTTCGGTATAGTTCCACTAATTAAATTGTTTCAACACTAATATCAGTGACTTTATAGTTGTCACAAGTCTGTCACTCTGTGCTAAAATCATGTTTAAACCACCACAATTTTTCTAATATGTTTCACGGCTTTGGAACTTGAACCTAGTCGGCACAACTGGGAACATTAGTATTTAATCCTCAGTTGATGAGAATGTTGATTATAAATATCTTTAGAGAGTACATTTACTTGTAAAATGACTGGCAAAGTTACTTGTAGAGGTGTGCAGTATTATAAATACACTGATATGTATATCGCAATCAAGATATTATAACATGATAAATTATGCTCCTGACATACAGATGCAATTAGTGTTTATTTATCCCTGAGTCCTAGACACACAAATCTGGTGGCAGATGCACAATTTTGAAAGATGTGCATTCACTGGACGCAGTAAAATCCTAGCCAGTATGTCCCCAATTATCTCAAATTGTCAGGAAAAAAAGTCCCCTTTAATGTTTGTGTTTGTCAATATCTACCATTCTGCAGTATTCCACAATGTCCATGATTCGAAATAAGCACTGGCTCACATTTTAAAATGTGCTTCGTTTTAAGGCCTAAATTAATTAATAGTGTGGTTCCTATTACAAGGAAATACAAAATAGGGTAGGAAGGTAAATTATTTATTTATTTATTGTAAATTATTTATTTTGCATTGTCGATACTATCCTCTTTCTGCGAGTATATGTTATGTCTGTATGTAGGCACATTTGTCATACACGATGACAAGGCAGCACTTGCTGGAGGCCGCCATGTTGGTGCTATCGTTATATCGTCATTGTTTTGCTTACTTGCATTAAGCCCTTAATATACAATGCGATCTATTTCTAGTTGTGTTGATCTGAGAAATGGTTGTGACACACTTTATTAAGTGTTTCATTTTGATTGATTACATACATACTTCACAGACTTCACATGATTAGGAGGTTAATGAATCAATTGAAAGCTCATGCGCAAACCAATTAATGCCGACACCTTTGTCAATAATCACTAAATCTTGGACTAAGAAATTTCATACTAGTCTACACCCCATTCTACATTTAGGTGGAGTAACCTTCAAATGCCACATTCTGATTGGCTGTGAAATATGTCAATTGATCACGCGTGTCACTTTACTTACTGATGGGCTTGTATATTGGGATTATTTGACAGTAGTCACGCCGGGTGGTAAGGCATGTCAAGACTATTAAGGGATGCCGCTAACAACCAAATCTTTTGAAGGAATGTCACATGCGACATGCGTTATGACTCTGGGAGAAACCCTGAGTTACTATGATCACCTCTAGCGGTGCACTTCTGGCGATCAGGTATAAAAGTTAAAGGCCAATAATACAACCGAACCGTCGCCACTGGCAACCAAAATTGTAGACATGATAGATACAGACAATTTTTATTTAAGGGAATAAATGTTTAGGGTCGGCAGGAAATAATAGGGACTGTCGGGCAACCAGAACCACACTATTATTTAATTAAGCCCTTACTTTACTTGCCAAAAAGCCAGAAGAGCATATACATCATAGTACTTTTTCTGTCCTTCAAGGTTTTTGTAGTAAATCATATAGATGTAAAGTCATCGTAATATACCAGACTTATAATTATGCTCTTTATTGTGTTTTACCCGTGTGTCTTTTACAAAAATATATATTCTCATCAGGACTGCATTTATCTACAGACTGACTTACAGAAACTTGGTATATTTGGAAGCAACAGTAGCTCATGAAGTTCAATGTATCCAAATGTCACCAACCAGAAAAATAACTTAATAATGGAAACACTTTACATGGACAGACGCTTAACGAGGTGAAAGCAACAAAGTACCTGTGGGTTACAATTACTGATATATTAGACTGGACACTGCACATCCAAAATATACACTGGAATCTATCACGGAATTTTTCTCAAGACTCATATCACTGCGGAATGCTCTTTCGGCATCTACTGTTGCTATGACTACAGTTGATTTTTTGGTCACCAGAGACTTTGTCTCAAGGGACCTTATGTGATCACCTTTTGTTTGTGCGTTGTGCATTTTTTTACCTCTTCTCAAAACCATAATCTCAAACGTAATGTTGTATGCAGCTTTGGTACCTAAGGGTGAATTTTTTTTTGTCATATATATGTACGTTTTTAAGGTCATACCAATTTGAGTTTGGTTATTAATACCGTCCGCTATTATGATTCAAATAGATGTTGATATAGAATCGGTATACAGTAGTAAAATGGTTTGACTTTTATTTTGATCAGACAATAGTGGGTCTTGTTTCCCAACAGAATATATTAGGAATGATCTGAAAAAAAAAGGTTAAACTTTATGTAACTTTCGGATTTATTTTTTTTTAATCTTTAAATCTTTAATATTTCTTATGTATAAAACTTATCATAATTCACATCATTTAACGTATCAACAAAGTTTTTTTTGAAATTATTATGAAAATTGTATTCTTCTTATTACATTCATACTAACTTAAATGAATAGTGGCAAACTGAAGGTTTATTTGGGTTAACAAGAATTCGGCTTTATTTTACCTTCTTAAGCAGATTTAAAGTTCTTGTGGAATTCAATCTCATATAGAACTTTCTTTTCAGTGTTGCTTTTATTTTCTTAATACAATTGTTTACAGTTATTTAAGCTCAAGATTCATATTTTACTGCATTTGTTGAATTGGAATGTACTTATTTAGACATATTATTATATTTATCTAAGGTGAACTGATATAAAATGTCGAACATCTTCTGTCATATTCCCGAAGCATCCATGACAGTATTTGCTCAGTATACACTTATCCACAACATTGAATGATTGACATGCCTCCATTACTCTGTCTCACAAAGCTGTGACAATTTAAAAATCAAAATTTCATATAAACTAATATCTTCACGATCTGGCTTTATCAAAAATCATCAATAAAATATTTAAGATAATTTTTTACTATGTGGATTTGGTGTGATATTTATTTGATTTACTGAGATATAGTTAACAAATCTGTTATAACTGGAAAATGAAAGGAAATTGTTTTAAAACTAAAAGAGATATTTATTTTCAGAAATTCAAATTGATTGCATTTTACCCATATAGCAGTAACTTTCCCCGAATGTAAAAAAAAAATACATTTAAAAATATGGCCACACATACCCATCATACTAAAAACATACTCAAAGTAATACCATGAATACCGCTATCAACAAGCAAGTGTCACAAATTGTCACTAAACTATAAGGATCTATCGACATGAAGCTGTAACTAGCTATCAACCAGAATTACTCCACAATGTGACAGAGTCTCCCGACTGTGTGATTATGGACACATGAAAATGTTGAAGATAAGTGTATTACATGTACCAGCACAAAGGAAGAGATACATCTGTATCTAGCCTAACTTCCAGCTGCAAGAAAGTTATACACAGGAGGTGACTTCACACACAGGAGGTGACTTCACATCCACTACATCAACTGGGTAATTCTTTCCATCACCAGAAACAAGAAACCAACAAGCATCAACCAGGCATTTCTTGACATAGTTACTGACACCGACCTTGAACAGCCAGTCAACTTTCCTCCCAGGAAAAACATGTCTAAAATGCAGCAGATGTCAACAAATGGTACCTCTAATTTCAAGATTTTCAGGCGGAGAAAGTTCCCAGACCAATTAGGCATAACATAGAGCCACATTGCTGATTGTTTTCCTCAGTGTGTATAACTAACATATACTGACTTAGCCCATGAAAACAATACATTTTTATCATAGGCATCAATATCTACATTAAAAAAAAGAACCCAAGAATGATGAATGAGGTTGCCTCAAAGAATAAGCTTTATACAATTTTTTTATGACTTAAGGACCATCTTCAAAAAATCTGCTGGATCTGTTGAAATGCCAGATATATAATTAGACATTGCAGAATGACAATGATCCCAACATCTCATCATTTATGTATAATTTACAATTTTCCATCACTTTCGGTGAAATTATTTCCCCGATACTTTAAGCCAAAAACATAATTTATAAATTATTTTTTGGAATCAACACCATGTGCACCAATACCACATATGTCAAGTGAAAGGCATTTGTAGTCTTGTTTATTGACTACTTTCTCAATGGTCTTAATCTGCAGCTTACTTCCTTGTTTTCAGTTACCAGTATTAAAAGAAGAAACTGTTATGTCACCTGATTTATAAAGATTTCGCCTCAACCATGTAATAAAAAAATGTCAGCAGTAAGTAAAATTGTCTCGTGTCTTATTAAACTTGTGAGAAATGTAGACAGATAATCATGAATACATTTCAACAATATATGACCAAAGTATACACGGTAATCTGAGTACAATCTGACATTGGAATGAAGTGACTATAATGTCTTGAACCCATGCCCCCAGCTATGAGAGGTAGGTAAGTGGCTATAAGACAACATGCCCTAGAACACTTAGCCACTGAGGTGAGGTCCATTGTTCAAAATAAGTAGCGGTACATAAAAAATACTGCATATTCCCGCCATTTTTCCAACATTCCATTTAACAATTTTCTACCTCTTCTAGAGGTACGTTTGTTAGAATTTAAATTGTTTATGAAATAATCCACAGCTCATTCAGCTCGGTGGAGTTCCCTTGTCTTAACTTGGTCTTATTTTTATATTTCAGACTTGATGTTGAAACACAGAAGAGTCCAGCAGTAAAATCAGTTCATAAACTATTCCTTAAAGTTCCAAGTCGACTGCTCATTAGTAACAAAATATACTTTGAGATGAAAAATAAAGCACCACTTACATGTGCTAGTTCATTAGAACAATTTATTGGTATTAATTTGTTCGAGTATAAATCAAACTTGTATCGTGCAGGAAGAGATTTGAGTCTGAGTGTAGCTATAAGCCTGGCTCTCCGTACAATATAGATAGTAGTAACTGAACATTGAAACTCTTCTCCCCCAGATATATTTGTAAATAAACAGTAAAGTTGAACCTATTCTAGAAATATTAACATAACTGTTAATTTATGGAAGTTGAAATCAAGGATTTTTAAGAATAGTTCAAGGAAAGTAACATTAAAATGGAAAATAGTCTAAATATGTCTCGGAGTTTAGAAAAGCCAAATGGCGAAACTGCAGCAGCGCCAGCTAGTTTAGAAAACGACACGAGAGAAAGAGAAGCTGATGATCCCAATGTAGGAAAAAACATTTCTTTACAAGTGAATCCAAGTGTAGAAGTGGATAATGCAAGAGAAAATATGAGTATTGCTGCCCATAAAAAAGTAGTTCCAGTCAGAAACTCCAGTAGTTTACCAGATAGAAATAAAAGTTTGCCATTTGAGGGAACAGCTGATGACAAAAGTATGCCATCTGAGAGAACAGATTATGACAGAAGTTTGCCATCAGAGGGAACGGCTAATGACAGAAGTTTGCCATCTGAGGGAACACCTGCTGTCAGATGTATGCCAACTGAGGGAACAGCTGATGACAGAAGAATGCCACCTGAGGGAACAGCTACTGACAGAAATTTGCCATCTGAGGGAACAGCTGATGACAGATGTATGCCAACTGAGGGAACAGCTAATACAAGAAGTATGCCAACTGGGGGAACAGCTGACGACAGAAGTATGCCAACTGAGGGAACAGCTGGTAAAAGAAGTATGCCAACTGAGGGAACAGCTGGTAAAAGACGTATGCCAACTGAGGGAACAGCTGGTAAAACAAGTATGCCAACTGGGGGAACAGCTGATGACAGAAGTATGCCAACTGGGGGAACAACTGGTAAAAGAAGTATGCCAACTGAGGGAACAGCTGGTAAAAGAAGTATGCCAACTAGGGGATCAGCTGATGACAGTAGTATAAGTCATAACATTCAAGCAACAAAAAAAAAAGTTATTTCGGCATATTGTTGGAGCTTTTTTATCAGACATTTCCTCTTTGAATTCATCCTCAGTTTCAAGTGGAAAAATGACGAAATTTTCAAAGATATTTGGATATATCGTCACATTAACAGAGCATGTGAATTGATTGTAAATGCAGTACCATTTGCCAATATACATGGTATTTTAAATATACAGGCAGACAATTATTTTAGAAATTTAAGATGCTTGTTTAAGGAAGGTGTAAGACTGGCATCTTTTGGTTTCCAACTAGAAAGACATGTTACTGGGCTACCGATTATGGAACTTGCAAGGGAAGGATTTTACTGTGACGAAAATGAGAACATAAAATGTTTCTTTTGTGGGTGTCTTTATAATCCAGGTCAACTCCAATCTGTAAGAAACCACCATAGTAACTGCCCACTTTACACGAGGAGACTCAATGGAAACATTCCCATTACACAGTATGGCCAGAACATTCCAGGGTTATTTGATGCATGTTACATATCACCTTCAGGACAAAGAAGGCAGGGTCCGGTACATTTAGGTGTTAACCAACCTTTACTGGATCTGGTTCATGTGGGATATAACCAAACTCCCCGATGTAATGTAAGCCAGGATCGGGAGCCAGTAAATGGTGACAGAAATGGTCAGCGTTCCAGTCCATCAATACCTTCCAGTAGACCTGATTTTTGTCTACAGTCTGTAAGTATAATGTAAACCAAACTGTAAAATGTTTTACCCAATTTCTTTATAATCAAGGTTAGCATCTGAGAACACTTTTACTTTGAAAAAGCATATTATAATTGTCGTCACTTTCCACTTACATTTTTTTTATCACTTCTCCCAATTTTGATAAATAACACTGTCTGAAGATTATATTGACATGCTCCAATATATGCATGTTTTAGTTTGGATGAGTTGTTGTACCTCTTAGTTTATGTTTTGAAATGTGTCCAATTTTGCACTACATCATTCTGTGATAAACTAGTACAAGCAGTAGTATCATGTCTGCATCTCCACTGATGGAACCATTGACCAAAAAGAAAACTTGAGTAATTTATTTTATTCAGCATAATTATGCTGTGGTCTGAGCTGGTCACCCATGCATCATCAATTTATGCAAACAGTGCAGTAAATAATATATGTACAGCGTGACTACAGTGCTATATACTGATATACTGGTGAGAAACATTTCATGTTTGTTTTACAGACTTTTCAAGATAAAATATTGACAGATATTATATGCACCGGTACTTCATTTAACAGGTACATGTACATGTAACTAATTTTTGTATTTCCAGCATGAGTCTATGCTGGTCACGCAGTGTTCACAAGATGGTAAGTTTCACAATTGTTTTTTTGAAATGCTTCCCCTCACTGTAACTTTGTAGTTAATAGTCTCAAATGTCGAGCATGTGTTTGTGAAAACACATGTAATTACTAACATCTTGACAACTAGCTAGAAAACTATTCCTTTAAATATCACGTCAAGCGATCTCTATTCCTATAAATAACTGATCAAGTGTTCTCTATACCTTTAAATAACTGATCAAGTGTTCTCTATACCTTTAAATATCAGATCAAGCGATCACTATTCCTTTAAATATCCGATCCATCGATCACTATTCCTTTAAATATCCGATCCATCGATTGCTATTCCTTTAAATATCCGACCAAGCGAACGCTATTCTTTTAAATAACCGATCAAGCTGTCTCTATTCCTTTAAATAACTGATCAAGTTATCTCTATTCCTTTGAATATCCGATCCTTCAGTTTCTATTCCTTTAGATATCTGACTTGAGTGATAGCTATTCCTATAAATAACTGAACAAGTAATCTCTATTCCTTTAAATATCCAATCAAGCGATCTCTATTCCTTAAAATAACCGATCAAGCAATATATATTTCTTTACATACCAGGCTATGTTGGACTTGTTATCTAGAGTTGCAGCCCCTCAGGTTTGAAATATGTCCAGTGCAAATAATAATACTAGTAATTTAAATAATATCAACTATATCATGCATGCTATAATGCAAGGAACAGGGTTTATATCAAACAAATTGATCAACTTACTGATTAATTTATACTTATTTATTTAAGCTTGAAGGCGAAGTAATCTTGGAGCTTATATGAATAGATCTCTTGTCCGTTCCAAATCTTAAGTTATTTTTTAATTGCAATGGATTTTGAATCTTATGCTTATTTACCCACATCTGATATCTGGGTTAAGAATACGCCCGCCCCAAAAACTTTCCAGTTTCTTGGGTGAAATTATCTTGCTTTTATCAAAACATTATCTTTGGCTTGATTTAAATTTTTTAGGTCCGCCAACAACCATAACAACAAGCCGTCAATTTGAAGAGAATTTGGATTTTGCCCATCAGGACCATCAAGGAATGGCTAATATGAGAGAAAGACAAGCATCATTCCACATGGCCTATCACATATTCCATCAGCATCCCTTTGATATGGCACAGAGTGGTTTATTTTACACAGGTGTGTAGTGTGTATGTCTTACTTGTTTGTTACTACTCATCAGGTGCCCGTTTCACTAACGTTTGTATGTTTACGAAATTCTTAAGTCTTCTCGTTATTCTTGTAATAATTTAAAAACATCAGAAACTTAACTCATTAAAAAACTAAAAAAAACTTGATGGACCTGTCAACCTCGTGTTTTAAGAGTTTCTTTGTACTTAATTATTTGTATCATTTCTATGACAGGACAGTCCGACACTGTTCAGTGTTTTTCCTGTGGAGAATGTCTAGGTCAGTGGGAACCTATTGATGTACCCATAGAGCAGCATGCAAGATTGTTTCCTCATTGCCGGTATGTTCTGCACCTGAAGGGTCAAGAATATATAGATCAACAGGTTGCTCTTGGTAAGTAATAATTAATTGTACCTACCTGTAGATACAATATATGTCGTGTTTGGGCATGATTTGTCAACCATATACAGATGATTCCCTTTGTCTAAAAGTAATACAGCATCAGGTTTGACAGGTTAGTTGGCACTGTTTTGGACAAATCTACATGACAGGGTATTAAGTTTGAGAAATGCATAAACTCCCAATGTATGTTTTAACCTTTCAGTTTATTAAGGGTCAACTGTGGTCTAAGGTGCCGTCTCAAGATCACTTGCCTCTCCCACTAAGGTTGTAGATTTGAGTCCTGCTCACTCTAGAAATTCATGTGAGAAAGTTTGCCAGTTACTTGCGAAATGGTGGTGGTTCTCTTCTGAGATTCATTCTGAGGTCTTGTTCCACCAATAAAAACTGGATATGCCATATAAAGCCTGAAATGTGTTGAAAGTGGCGTTAAACCCCATTCAAAAATAAAAGTCTATACATATTTGACATTAGTTTTGCATCTATAGCTACTCTATGCATAACTGTATTACAGACATGAAATACTGGTTTCAACATGGATCTTATTGATACAGATTTATCTTCTTGGATGCATTGATTTGCCTACAACCTGCTATTGAGCAAGTGATATTCAGCATTTGGTCTAGTGTAGTAGTGTGAGACAAACTTGAAAGGGTCAGTGGTTTGTGGGTTCAATCCCCAAGCAGAACATTATCTGTATACAGTGTAGTTCCAGATCAGCCTGCTGTGTTTAAATTGAAGTTCCATTAATAATATTGGTGGTGTACTATTCTAGGATTGAAGTTCCAGTAATTATATCTATGGTGTTCTATTCTAGGATTGCAAGAAACTGAGGCAGTTGCACGATCTACAGAGACAACTGGGGATGTGGAAAGAAGAGGTATAAAAATTTGGTCTCTGACCTTTATTTTGTTATAAAGTTAACAGTTAGGAACAGCAGCATGTGTCCTGTTCTCATGAAATAATTGTTATTTGCTGATTTAATTCCCCTTTCTCACAATTACTTAATTTTACCAAAATTAAATACAGAAATGTATTATTATACCATTTACTGTTATGACAGACTCAGGTGATCACTTTTTTGTAAGCTGCATTTTGATTGGCTTATCAAAGAAAACAGAGAAATAATCTCTGGGTCAGAATAACTTTTCTTCTAATTAATTTTGAGATTTTTCTATCCCACATGCATACTCATGATGGACCCTTATACTCTTTAGTTTTTAAATTTTTTGTTTTAAATGAAATGAAAAACTTTGACCCCTCAGCCCCTTATTAACTTTATTACCACCCCCTTAATATCCCCTCCGGTTCTGAGACAAGGCTAGAATAGTCAAGTTAGCGTTGTTCTCCAACAGATCTTGTTATTTTCCTGTTTTAAAACAAAAATACCACTCTTCAGAAATACCATTTTTCAGAAATAGCACCTAGTACATTTCATACAATCTAATATATTTTATATTGTAATTTCCTGACAGCTTAGCATTACTCCAATGGTGAAAGTTGTTATGATATCTCCATCTTGAAAAATGATAGCATGCAAATAATTTAACAGGAGTATTTCATCTTATATAATAAGTTTTATTAAAAAAATTAATTACAGAACAGAGAGGTTACCAAGGAACTGCAGCAAATAACAGACCACAGTTTCCAGAATATGCTTGTATTCAAACACGGATGCTGTCATTTGAAAGATGGCCAAAATATAAAGCTCAGACACCTTGTCAGCTGGCAAATGCTGGACTTTTTTTCACTGGTCAGTGGAACAATCTTTTTTTAAAGAGATTTTATGAACTTCACTACAAGGTGCAGTTTTAAGATTGACTTGCAAAGAAAAGAGCTATGCTACTGTGGTCGCCTCAGAGTTGGATTTTTGGTTAATTTTTTTTTTTAGCAGCTCATATTATAATAACTGCTACCCATATGTCATTGAATCTTCACATGTGTTCACCACCATAAAAGGGGCTTAAGAGGGGTTTTAAGCACAGTTATTGCCCCTTTTATGTTTAAAAAAAATTGTCTTTTTGCAAGCCCTTATCTTAGTAACTATCTAACTTACATTAATGAAACTTCTCATACTCTGTGTTCACTATCATAAAGGGGGGACATAAAGGAGCAAGTGGGATAACTCTGATTTTATTAAGACAGAAATATGACCATTGGTTAAAGTTTTCTTTAGCAAACTCTTATCTCTGTAACTACTAGGATAAGTCTTGCATCATCGTAGCTTCACATATGTCTTACCTACTATAAGAAGGATCAACTCAATGTATGATAACTTGTATAGAAATTTGGTTAAAGTTTTAAGCAATCTCATATTTCAGTAACTGCTGGCCATACATCAATGAAAATTCGCATTAGTGTTCACCATCAGTAAAGCGACTCAAGGGGGGATAAATTTGTTTTGATTTTAGATAGCATTTAATATGGTCCCTTTTGTATTCAGAAAATTTGGTTAGTTGGCTTCCATCTCAGTAACAACTGAATAACTAAAGTACATCAATAAGATATAATAACTACCTTTAAGGGCAGAGTTTACTCTTTTTATAAGTAGATTTTTCATATCAGTGTTTAAAAAGCTCATGTTTTACAAAATACTATTACCATTTATAAGTGGAATTTTTATATCAAAGCGCTAAAAAAGCTGGGTTGCATTTCACAAAATAACTTGTGATGAAACAGGTCATAAACTAAAGTAATTATTATACATAATTTTTAGCTGTATTGGCCAAAGGCCAGAGGTGCTTATGCGATGGCGCATTGTCTGTCGTCTGTCGTACGTCGTGTCGTCTGTTGTCTGACGTCTGACGTCTGTCGTCTGACGTCTGTGGTCTGTCGTCTGTTAGCAGCACTTTCTCTAAAACCACTAGGCCAATTAAACTGAAACTTCACATGGGTGTTTCTATTGCATAGGAGACTTTACAGAAGATTTTTTTCTGATCTGAAATTCAAGATAGCCGTCGTTACTAAAAACAGTCCAAAATTTAAAAAATCTTTTTCTCATGAATGGCCCAACAAATTTTCAAAATGTTTATGTAGTAATGATGACCAACTATAGTTCTGTTAGATTTGTTCAAATGGTGTCCCTAAGGTTAAAAATGACCCTGCCCTGAGAGTTCGATTAGGGGACACATGTCAATATAATATTTTTTTTTTTTTTTTAAATGGAAATAATTTTGCCAATATTTTCACTAAAGCATTGTTAGGTAAAGGAGGTTCAGATTTGTAAAAATGACTGGGTTCCTATGTCTTAAGGGGTCAGGAGGGGCCCCAAAAGTGTACAAATTGGGAATTAGTAAAATTGTTTTCTTAAGAACCGGTATGTCAGATTTGTACATATTTGATATAAATTTTCCCTAAGTGTAGGGGTTTGATTGCAGATAAGAATTTAGGGGCTAAAATATATAGGGGCCCTGTAAGGGGATACTGTGGGAAAACAGAAAATTCTCTTTTTTTTTTCATTTGTTCTGAAACCACTAGGCCAATTAAACTGAAACTTCACATGGATGTTTCTATTGCATAGGAGACTATACAAAAGATTTATTTTTTCTATCTGAAATTGAAGATGGCCACCATTACTAAAAATAGTCCAAAACTTAAAAAATCTTCTTCTCATGAACGGTCCAACAGATTTTCAAAATGTTTATGTAGTAATGATGACCAACTATAGTTTTGTTAGATTTGTTCAAATGGTGTCCCTAGAGTTAAAAATGACCCCGCCCCGATGTTTCTATTGCATAGTAGAATTTCAAAAAGTGCTATGGCCACTATGAGTCAGTAGGGCGTCCTCAGGTCCTCTTGGGCCTCTTGTTTAAATATTAATCCAGATTAAGTCAACCTCATACTGAATATATCATAAAACAGTATGTTTCTGAAAGTACAATCTTAAATTCATGTGGATGACCATGAAAATAGTATGAAATGTTTTACTTTATGTTTACGACTGATTTTATTGTTTTAAAGTTTTTTTGTGAAATGCAACCCTGATATGTTACAAAATACAAAACTCATAAGGACAAGGTGCCATAACCTTACACATTGTATTTTGTTAGAATTTGGTCCCTTTTATACCATGAAAATTTTAGGTTTAAAGTTTTTATAAGGTGAGCGACGTGACCTTTCTGTAGCTTATCTTTGGAGTACAATTTTATTCTATTACCTTTGTTAAACTGTTGACTGTGTTTCCTCTGACCGATAAAGATATATATTACTGTGCAGTTACTTTTCGTTGATAAAAACAGACACCTAATTAGCAACACTGTAGATAGGCATCTATTTTTGTAAATACAAATATGATCAAGAACGCTCTTATTTTGAAAATTGAGCATATAGATATTCTAAACGTTATCCATCGTCTGTCCATTTTTGTGTATATGACATGTATACAATTTTGAACAAGATTTTCAATTTCCAAATTCCTAATATTAATGAATTTGTTCAAGTAGTGAGCCTTCCCTCAGGCCATGCTGTGCTGTGTAAGTAATTTAGGGAGAATGTTTACTTTAATTCTTCATTATATTATATATAGATAGCAAGATATATAATATACATGTATCACTATACTATAATTCTTTAAAAATCAAGTTTTAGATACATGTACATGTAATTGTTCCTATCATGTGTGAAATGTGGTGTACACTATACATTTTATGTTTTCTAGTTTTACAAATTTATTTTCATGTAAACTACTCACTTATTTCACAGAAATTTCTAATGAATAATTATTGAATAGTGGCTTTAAAATAATAACTAATGCCATCAAACCTGACTTAAGCAGCCAGTCATAGTTTGGCTCTGAAAGCAAAAAAAATGGAAAATAACAGTTGTGGCTGCTTAAGACCAATGCTACTTACATATGTAATAGAGGTGACCACTGACATAGGTTTGACTGTATTTGTTACATTATGATCTAGGAACTGGTGATTGCTGCCGATGTTTCCACTGTGGTGAAAGTCTAGAGAGGTGGGATGCACAAGATGATCCCTGGATTGAACATGCCCGCTTGTTTCCTCAATGTTTGTATGTGAGACAAATGAAAGGAGACGAGTTTGTGGAATGTTTCCAACAGGCAACAGACCCACAGGATGAGGTGAGTGCTAACTCAGCTTGTGATAATTGTTAACAAGTGAAAAAAATAATATTTAAGAATAGTTTATGTTTTGTTTGAGCTATGGGACTTTGAATTATAAATAGGAATCTATTGGAAAATAAAAAAAACATACTTTTTTACAAGGAGTTTTACTTGAAAAAACTATTGAGCTAATCTATGTAATTTCCATGATGATACCTCTTGCATCATACATTTTTTTCTCCAGAAACAACAAGCAATATTTATAGAATTAACCAAATTGGGCCGTTTGTTTTGTTCATGTCCTCCCACTATTCGGGATTTATTGTAGCATTTAAACATAAGTCCTGTATTAAAAAAAATCTCTTATATTATTAAAATGTAACAAACTATACACATATAGGGGATCTTATATGAATGCTATTATATTATTGAGTTAATACATAAATTCATGAATTTATGAATTAATAAATTCAGTAGTAAATGAACATGAATGTAAGGTGCCTTTTAACACATAACTGAAGGAAATGGTACATTTACTCATTTATTTGCCAAATCACCTCTATAGGGAAGAAGAATTAATTGGCCATATTTGTTTCAAAATAACATCATTTTACCATGACAAAACAACGGCATTTATATATTTGAACAAGTCGGAAAGTAGTTTGGCATTTTATACGGAATGCGAGTTATACGGAAAGCAAAGAGGGATCAATCAGAAGTGATATTACACTAGGTTAATATAAAAAATACATCGTAGGTTTGTCACACTCCTGTACTGTAAATTATGTGATAAACAGTTATATTGTGTAGATGAATCGCTGGTGGTTATTTTGGTGTTTGAATTGGAAGAAAAATCAGAGTGAAAGTATTTTAGCTTGATTGCAAAGTATGGTAAGAGATTATAAATTGCTCTCAAGTCAGTTACCTGGGTAAAACCAGTACAGAGTACTACCTCTGATGTGAGAAGCCTGGAAGGTTGAACACCATGTCCATTACAACACTGCCCAACTTTTTGTGGAGGGAGTGGTCCAGTGGTAGAGCATTGAAACTAGTATCACAAGGTTGGTCCCTTGCCACTGCTGTGTGTAGCAAAATATCTGCATTGGATTAGCACTGGTGTTGAATGAGGAAGATTTATTTTAAGTTGTAAGAACTAGTTTTACAATCAATGTAAATTAATAAGTAAAAAAAAAAATATCTATTTGCCTTCTCTCTCATTCAGAGCCAAACTGTGACTGAAAACCAGGTGGGCGCCATGGCAACTGTGGTTGAAAATCAGGCATGTGCCATTGGAAACTATTCCACCGCAGCAAGTAAGTATTCATTATTAAAATATGCAGTACTCTTTATCAAATACAAATATACAATGGAAAATAAAAACATACAATGGAAAAATACAAAAATACAATCGAAAAATACAATTGAAAAATAAGGGAGAGGGTGGATAATCATATGGATATGAATGAAACTTCACATATGTGTTCACCATTATCATTGGATACACAGAGACAAGAACCATAACTCTTGGTTGTATTTTGGTAGAATTATGGGCTTTTTGGCACTTAAAAAAATTTGGTTAGAGTTTTTGAGCAGGTTCAATTTTTGATCAGGTACATATTTTATCAACCTTTCATTTAATATGAATGAAACGTCACATGTGTCCAACATCATCTAGAAAACTCGTAGAGACAAGAACCATAGCTCTTGATTGCCCTATTGTCCTTTTAGACTTATAAAATTTGGTTATAGTTTTTAGCATAACCAAGTTTTCTGAGTTGTTACATATTTCATCAATCTATCATTTGACATGAATGAAACTTCCCATTTGTGTTCTGACAGCATCATTGGAAACTTGTAGAGACAAGAACTATAACTCTTAATTGCATATTCAAAATTTTTAGCAGAATTATTGCCCTTCTAGGCTTAGACATTTTGTTACGAGTTAGCAAGTAGGTTAACGTTTGTAGTACAAGTACAAGGCCTTGGGCTTAGATGTCTTACAAATAGGGTCAATTTGTGGTACTCTCTTAAATTTGTTCAAAACCTTGGTCCTGGGGGCAAATTTGGCATGGTGTTATAGTTACATAGGGAAAGCTTAAAAAATCTTTTTCAACCAAAGTTGAAGGCCTGGAGCTCAGATATATCTTTTCTCTTCTTTAAAAAAAAAAAAAAAAATCATTATTTTTTTAGTTTATTGGAAGTTTGATTTATTTTTCATATTCATGAAAGAGTATTCAGCTGTGATAAACTAACTATGCATGCGGGTACAAGATTATTTCAATTATACATGTAGATCAATTTTCATGAACTCTCACCGATATATTGTACATGGTGTGCCTTAAGTTAGGTATTGGCACACCTAAAGCAATTTTGAAGTTATAAAGACAACTTAAATGCTTAATTAAATTATGTTGACCCAATATAAGCTGCCATTTCTTGTTGTTTTAAAAAAAATGATATTGATGATGAAAATAAATATTGTGGTTGAAATATTTTTGAGACAAGCAATAATTATAGCTCAATTTTACCACCCCTAAGATTTTATATTAATTGTCTTCTATTTGGTAATTATTTCTTTAAATAGCTGTTGTTTTATAACAGCATCCAAATAATCATGTGCACTGTCCCTCTTACAGCTCTTGTTTTATTTTCAAGATATAATATTATTGACCTTAATCTTACAAATAATAGAGAAAAGGTTATCTACATTTTGAGCAATTTGATAAATGCTGTATGGTGTTTAGCGTCGCTTTCAACAATTTTTCAGTCATAATGCGACTGTGTCTACTTGAGACAGTATTCTAAGCGCTGTCACACTGGAGTATCATGCCGCAGACACATGGTATGATACCCAACCCAGTCATATTATACTGACACCGGGCCGACCAGACCTAGAACTCTTCTTTAAATGCTGAGCGTCAAGCGAGGAAGCTTCTAGTACCATTTTTAAAGTCTTTGGTATGACCCAGCCGAGGATTGAATCCACATCTGTCCGCATGCAAGGCAGACGCTCTACCACTAGACCACGCCGCGGTCTCCCAAGAAGTAACAGGATGAAAGAAAGATGCAGTCGGTCCAGAACTCGGAATAAGACTTTTTGCTGACAAACGAATACTCACACGACTGAGCTTGATAGAGTGGTGGCATAAATGTCACTCCCAGCTGCTTACATACACAGTTACACACTGTGACATAACACTGGTATGATACCCCACCCAGTCACATTATACTGACACCGGGCCGACAAGACCTAGAACTCTCCTCTAAATGCTGAGCGTCAAGCGAGGAAGATTCTAGTACCATTTTTAAAGTCTTTGGTATGACCTGGCCGGGGATTGAACCCATGACCTTCCGCATGCAAGGCGGACGCTCTACCACTAGACCAGGCCGCGGTCTCAATTTTATGAAACAATTATTGTTAACATATCTAATCAGTTTGTACCATATAATAGGAATCCTTGCTTTTTAAGTTGTTCATTATCAAAAGAAACAATAATTTATTGAATGAGTAGAATTTGTTGTTTGAATTCGTCATATGAGGTCAAAATCAATACTTATATGTTGAATGAAAAATATTTAAATTTTTAGAATGAGTTAGGTCTGTTAGTCAAAGATAGTTTTTCTCTTGTTTTGGGGTTATAACTTACATATTTGAGGTTCGATTTAGAACATCACGCCAGTGCTCATTGGGACAAGACAATGTGTCGTATTACAGTTAGCTACGTATTTCAGTTTGCGTTTTCTGTGCTCGGCGCCTTTTTCATTTTGTATAATTTAAATTCACTTCTCTGGAAATACCTCTAAGGGTTAATGAGGTCGCGGGGGATATGAACATGTTAGTGGCAACTGCTTGTTAATACTGGCATTGTCCGGTTTAAGTTCTATGTTTAGCTCATCTTTTCCTCAACTAACTACTTATATTAAAGTGACTAAACATCATGAACACATTTATATTATGGTAAACAATCAATGTACATAGCTAAGTTACCTAATTTTCCATACTTTAGGCTATAAAACCATAAGTTAAAATTTTTTGTTTAGCTCGGGTTTGACTCTTTCTTTTTTTTTTTTTAGATCTAATTTGTTTTTTAGTAATACGTTCTGCAAACTTCTCACCATCAGGTTAAAAATGTTTTTACAATACTGATTTTGACCTACTAGATGAACTTAAAAAGACAAGCGTCTACACTTGCTTGCAGTGCTCTTGTTATCTATTATTATCACTATCAACTGTTTGTAAATTAAACTTTTTCAAAAAAAAACAGTGTTCTTTAAAGTGTTTTCCAATATACTTCAATTTCAAGTGGTAAAGGAAAATGCAGACCTTCTGAAGCAGACATTGTGTAAAGTGTGTAAAAGCAGAGACTTGAGCGTGGTGTTCCTGCCCTGTGGACATTTTGTGACTTGGGACGAGTGTGCAGTACAGGTTGATAAATGCCCATTGTGCCGCACAAAGGTAACAAGTAAATTTAAAATACTGCTAAATAATTTCAACTACTAAGCTTGTATAATGATAATATTAATAATAACAACAAGGACTTTTATTTGCGAGAAAACTCATTTAAATAAATTTAATCTTTCATGAGGCCCCCATAGAATGATAATGACTTCTATGACCATAATTTACGTGCCTGACTGTTTAATAACCATAGTTTACAGAATTTAATTAGTCCCCTACCAGTTTCACCAGAGAGGACTATATGTTTAACCCTCCATCCATTCGGCATCTGTTCGCCGTCCAGCTTCATGTCCGTTTGGAAAGATTGCTAAAAAAGAATTCAAGCTAGGTTTATGAAACTATACAATGTGGATCGAGGGCAATAGGAAGATAATGCAGGTCTTTTTTATTTTTTTTTAAAAAAATTGTGGTTGCTATGGCAATAAAATTGATAAAATTACAGATATAACCTGGATACTGTGGTTACACATGAAACTATCCAAGCTACATTGCATGTGCATAGAGAGCAATGAGGAGATAATAATTCAGGTCCATATATTTTCAGTCAGAATAAAATTGTGGTTGGTGTGGCAGTAAAATTGGTAAACCTGTATGGGGTCTATATATTGCTTGCAGTTCACCAGTAACAGTCTTGTTAGCTCTACTGGCCAAAAGCAAGAAGTGCTTATGCCATGGCACATTGTCCCATCGTCCGTCGTCTGTTAGCAGCACTTTCTCTGAAACCACTAGGCCAATTAAACTTCACATGGATGTTTCTATTGCATAGGAGACTATACAGAAGTTTTTTTTATTTCGATCTGAAATTCAAGATGGCCGCCATTACTAAAAATAGTCCAAAACTTAAAAAAATCTTCATCTCATGAACGGCCCAACAGATTTTCAAAATGTTTATGTAGTTATGATAACCAACAATAGTATTGTTAGATTTGTTTAAATGGTGTCCCTAGGGTTAAAAACGACCCTGCCCCGAGGGTTCAATTAGGGGACACTTGTCATTATAATATTTTTTTTATTTTTTTTATTTTTTTTTAAATGAAAATGGTTTTGCCTATATCTTCACAGAAGCATTGTTTGGTGAAGGAGGTTCAGATTTGTAAAAATAACTGGGTTCCACTGTCTTAAGGGGTCAGGAGGGGCCCCAAAAGGTTAAAAATTGCTAAAATTGTTTTCTTAAGAAACGGTATGTCAGATTTGTTCATATTTGGCACAAATTATCCTTATGTGTAGGGGTTTGATTGCAGATAAGGTTTAAGGGGCTAAAATTTATAGGGGCCCTGTAAGGGGACTTAGAAATTTACATAGGGATACTATGGGAAAACAGAAAATTCTCTTCTTTTTTTTGAAACCACTAGGCCAATTAAACTTTAACTTCACATGGATGTTTCTATTGCATAGGAGATTATATAGAAGATTTTTTTTATCTTTAATTTATTCAAGATGGCCGCTGTTATTAAAAAGAGTCCAAAACTTAAAAATTCTTCATCTCATGAACTGCCCAACAGATTTTCAAAATGTTATGTAGTAATGATGACCAACTATAGTTTTGTTAACTTTGTTCAAATGGTGTCCCTAGGGTTAAAAATGGCCCTGTCCCAATGTTTCTTTTGCATAGGAGAATTTTAAAAAGTGCTTTGGCCACTATGAGTCAGTAGAGCATCCTCAGACCTTCTTGGGCCTCTTGTTTTTAATACAAATTTGATTAAAATATTCACTATGCAAATAAGCTGCGTTATTTTTACCAGCAACAAAAATACTGCAGACATTTGTTGCCATGCAGGAGCTCAATCCAAAATTCCATTTCATTACTAAGGAGCACAAAGCAACAGCCTTATCTAGAGTTTTACATTGATGATGTAATTTTTGTTCACAAAATTATTATTTGTTTTTATTTCATTTTTTGTTACATTTTTAGCCAAAGGAAAGTCATCTTTTGTCTTTTAGCAGCACTCTCTGAAACCTCTATGCCATTTGAATGCAAATTTGGCATAGATATTTCTATTGCATATGGGACTATACAGAATTTTTTTTGTCTGAAGTTCAAGATGGCCACAGTTACTAAAAATAGCCAAAAGCTTAAAAATAAAAAAATACTCATGAATCGGCAAACACATTTTGAAAATATTTCTGTAATATTGATAACCAACTTTAGTTCAATAGCTTTGTACAAATAGTGTTCCTGGGATTAAAAATGACTCCGCCCCGAGGGTTCAATTAGACTCGTGTTGTTATAATAAACATAAATATATATATTTTTAAAATTTAACTGATTTGGCTATATTTTCACAGAAGCATTGTTTGGTCAAGGAGGTTTAGGTTTACAAAAATGACTGGTTCCACTGTCTTAAGGGGTTAGGAGGGACCCCAAAATGGGTAAAAATTGGGAATTACAAAAATTGTTCAATAAGTAGAATTGACTTTCCATAAGGGGTCAGTGTGGATCACAAAAGCATTATTGATCATTCTCAGAAATCTTCTTCTCAACAGCCGGTCAGTCAAATTTGTTCATATATAATATAAATTATCCCTATGAGTAGGGGTTCGAAGTTTGTACAAATTAAGGGGCTAATATTTATAGGGGCCCTGTAAGGGGACTTTTTAAGGGGAGTTTTAAATAGGAATTCTAAGGTTATATAATTAGGAATTATATGGGAAAATGGAAGTTACTCATTTTCTCATCATTTGTGTAAATATTTTGTTCAATTTAAGATCTAAAGCATTGTCTAGTAACAATAAATTAGATTTGGTTCAATAAAGAAGATTGAATTTCCATAAAGAGCTACGAGGGACCCCAACATGGTTAAAATTGGGATTTTCATAAATGTTTTTTTCTCAACAACCAGTCAGTCAAATATGTTCATAATTGATATAATTATTGCCTACAGGTTTTGAACCTTTTGTGAGTCCATGGGCTAGGGTATATAAGGGCGTTGTAAGGGTACTTTGAGTTTTATATACAAATACAATGTGGAGGGGGGAATCATTTTCTTATTCATTTGTTCAATGCTAATTTATAGTTTCAGATCTGAAGCATTGTCTTTTCTTAGCAAATCAGATTTGGTTCAGTAAAGTGGATAGAATTTCCAAAAGGACCAAAATGGTTGAAATTGTGAAATTCCAAAAATCTTTCTCTCAATAACTTTTCTATTAAGCTTGTTCATAATATGGTATTAATTATCCTTACATCAGCAAGGATTTGAATATTTTGAAAATTAAGGAACTGGGATTTTACTTTAACATACGAATATTATGGGGAAAACTGCAATTTTTGCATTTTTATACATGTCACTGTGTACAAAATACTTCTACTTAAAATCTTAAGCATTGTCTGCTCATAGCGAATGCCTATGGGTAGGTGATTGTAGTTTCGACAAATGAAGCGACTGGGAGGGTCATTTAGAGGGACTATATTTTATTCTACAGATTGTATGGGAATTTAAAATTTAATTGTTTGTTCAGTAAAGGGTTAATATTGTTAAAGTGTTTTGGCCACTATTAGCCAGTAGAGAACCCTCTTGGACCTTTTGTTCTTCACAAAATTAATTATTTGTTTCTAATTCTTTTTGGAGTGTCTCCCACGGCCAGGTGGTCTAAGGCACTTACATGTCAGGGTTTGAGACTACAAAACTCGGTCCAAATATTATACATTAGTTTTCTAGCTACTTGTGGAAGGCCAGTGATCCTTTACTTAGATTCATGTTCATAAGTCTCGGGTCTTCCTGTAATATATACTGTGTTAAACTTCATTCTACTCCAATCTGTGTACATGGATCTGAGGTCTTAGGCATATATAATATGTAATATGTTGAAATTGGCATTTATATCCCATTTAAAAAATACACACTTTTATTTAAACAAATATATTTTTTTTTAATTTATATTTGCAGAAAAACAGAAAGTAAGCAATTAGGCAGCACAGAATACAGAATGTTAATGAAGATGTAGGCTGTGACAATCAAAAAATCCAGTGTAGTAGTGCAGTGGATAAAGTGTTCTCTTGTCAGAACAGTTGTAGCAAATTCGATCACAGTGTCATTGCTGGTTCCACAAAGGAAATGAACTTGAGAATAATTCATATTAACTAACCAGCTGAAATACTGTGAAATCATTAATTTGTGGGGTACTAATTTTCATTGATTTCGTAGGGGGCCTCGACAACGAAATTAAATACCAACGAAATGATCATGGATAAAATTTTGTTACATTCGAACTGCATAGCATTTATCTACATAAAATGTAGACCTACCTTTCTCATCTAGATCTATGTTACCCAATAGTTTCTATTTAGTGTGTGCATTCAGCTATTAGATCTAATGAAAGTTAAATCTAAATTCGAAATCTTTAATTTAGTGCACTGTTTAGGTTAAAATACGGTAACTGTATTTATGATCCATCCGTTTCATTACATAAAATATGCGTGTCACTATCAGAGGTCATGTGTTTACTTGCGTTTATTATTTTCATCACTGTGGAAAGTGCTAAAAATAGACAGTTTTCTAGAAGAATGTGTCCATTACAACAGTAGACAACATTTTACATCATTGTAACATATTTTTCCAGCATTGTTTCAAGGAACTGTTTTTAAAAGATAAAATATGCATGCGATTAATACGATAAAGATTTCTAGTATTAAATGAAAAAGTAAGCTATCCTTAGACTAGTGTGATTTTATTTCTTTTTGTTGACGAGGAATAAATATTTCTAACGAGTGATTTTGCGTTCGGTTCGACCTACTTACACCTTCAACTTGTGACATGTCCTCTCCAAATCGTTTGTTGTTTTCATAACAGTTTGATCAAACACTGAAGAGCCAACTAACTGACACTTCTCCCCTGGATTACCCCATGTTGCGACTTAATATTGGTACAGGTCTGTCATTTAAACGCTCTATGTAATAGAAATACTCAAATTCAAAGGTCCCACTAAACAATATTTTCCCTAAAATTCGTTTTCATCGAAATTAAGTCCCCACAAATGTCTTTGAACCAAAAACAACGAAAATTAATACCAACAGAAATTAATGGTTTTACGGTATATAAGATAAAATAATTGATCTGGCATATTGACTCTGGATTTCAAGAATATTGCAATTTAAAAATGGTGTATATGATGAAAATGTGATACAGTGAATTTGGTGGTAAATAATTTTTGACGGCATGAAAAGGTTTGAACTTCAATTCACAAATTAAATTTATAATTACTGACAGTATTAATACATGTAATTTACAAATTACCAAAGAATTAGGATTTATGTTAATTATATATGTACACATGTACCCATTTCTACAGCATGTATAAAAACAAATAAGTTTAAAAGTAGGTAAATTTTGCTATTATATAGATCATATTAAGTATTGAAAATACTGCATCTTATTTATTATGAAAAAAGTGGTAATAAACATATCAATATATTTTACATATCAGTGTCTGACATCAACAATGTAACTACTCCATCGGATTTCTTACAAATAACTCTGTGCCTTAAGTATGCTGTGATATGATTCACTTTGTCTGTGATATTTGATTATACTCATGTATTTAATTATGAGATTTAAATGCTTTTATATTATAGCGCATGTGAGCATAGCTCAACTATTCCAGTAGATTCAATTTTATTTTTAAGAATCAGAATTCCATGACTTTAAGTTTCATCTACCCAGGTAAGAATTCCATGACAGATGGTATAATCACCTTTAACTTATGTGACAGAGATTCGACACATAACTTTGTTTCAGTAAAATTTAATGATCTTTAGTTAATTGAATCTCGAAATGTTTGTCAGTTTGATTCATTGTGGCATAAAATCTATGCTAAACAAATTTTAAAATCAAAATTATTTATAGACCATAACCATGAAACCATGTTTTCACATGTGCATTGTAGGAAAACATTTTTCATGAAGATAATTGATAAAACGTTCTTCAGTCGGTCACACTAACCAAAAAAACAACACGTTGATAAATGTTGTACTAAATGCTTTTACCTATTACCTGACCGGTGTTCAGCCTGGCATTGATTCTACCAAATATTGAATATTTGTAAATTGGAACTTTAAACAGAAGATAATCTGCAAAGACAATCTAGAATATATGTTTTTTTTAAAACTTTTACATTAATTCATACTGCTGAACTGAACTATAACATTTTTGATATCTTACAAATTAAAGCATTTTTTTTATACCTTACCAGTATTTTTTTAAGAAAATATAACTTTAATTATTTTTATTTTTTTTACTAGATTTTTAACTCTATATTGATGATTATAGTAGTTTTACTTTAATCTTGAAGTTAACCTTAAAGACGAACTCTTGGTCTATTAAGTTGTGAATGAATGTTTCTATCATTCTCTTTTATAGAATTGTTTTTACTTTAATTGCTTTAACTCCGTCACTTGATTCAATTGTATTTTATATAAATGTAAAACCTTATTATATGACAATGTTTTATGTATATGTCAAATAAAATTTATGTTTTATTCTGTGATACCATCTTAACTAGTTACACTGTCCAGGGGCGTAGACACAAGTTTGATATTGGTGTGGCTTAATATTCTACAAAACTAATGCCATTATCTGCCAAAATAAAAATAATTATAAAACAAAAAAATGTGTTAAACTATTGTTGCGATAGCTAAAAAATATAGAAAAGGTTTGAAATTATTGGTGCGGCAATAGCTGCACTATGCCACACTTGTGTCTTTACCGATGCTATCTCACATCATGTACAGTGGTTTTGTTTTTGTTTTTCATGTTTATAGTTAGTGAAATATATATTTATTGGTATAATTGCCTTTGTTATTGAATTGTATAAAGTGTCGGTTATAAAAGTTATTTACCTTGAATGCAGGACATTATAGTTATAGGTTTAGTCCCTAGATGGTTCATACTACTGATGACATGGATATTTGTTGGATCTTTTCTTGTTTGTTTCGTTGAGTTTTTAGCATCATTTTTATGCCACTAAGGGCTAACAGACAATCAGTAAACCTAACCACTCTTTGCTTGGACCCTAGATGTTAAACTAGTACTCGAGCACACCCATCTGTGCAAGTAAATGATAAGTTTTCACTGTGTTTCATCAGTGACGGATGAATGACAGTGGAACGCAATATCTATAGTAATCATCACACTCTGGTGGGGATTCAAAGTATCAGGTTATATGTCTATGATGTGAACCATGTGTGACAATTTAGTAGCATTGGTGTATAAGATGCTGTTGTGAATTGACTGTTGAAAGTCAAGCTGGAAATAAAGGGAAAAGTAGGGGAATAATTCTATCATTTGCTGCTTTGTCACTGTTCTTATAGAAGGGTCTTATTTTAATGGGTTTTTTTAGGTTTAATGTACATTTTTGTGTGTGTGTGTGTGTGTGTGTGTTGTGCTGAAATCAAATGTTAATTCTGTAACTTTAACTATTGTGCTCAAATAACACAACCTCTCAAGTTGAGTGCATGTTTTTTTAACTGTTTCATTTAAAAACATACAATTACTTTTGTATTTAAAGCAACTATATTGACATTCCATTCTTAATTAGGTGTTGAAACATATGTATATAATTATGTTACTAATACATTTGTGTATCCAAAGTGTATATTTGTGTCACCACTTTATTTTATGTAAGCCTGTGTGGTTCCGGCTAAGAATAGAATCACTGCCGATCTCTGCAGAGGGGTAGGAATCCTCCAAATGGGTATCATGTTCATTTTATCATTTTTTGTCATTTTCACTATTGTGGTTAAATTATCAACCCCTGTGTGATTTCAGGGAGTCATATGAGTGATGGCAAGAATATGACCACTGTGGCTCATACATGTCGTAAGAAGCAACAATTTGAGTAATACAATAGAATTTGCTGAAACTCTGCAGTTCTGCAGGTATCAAGGTTCTAGGTTAATTCTGCATATTCATTTGTTGGTGTATTGTTTTTAAATCTGTATGTTAATTTGTTGTTTTTGTACATGTAGAGTGAACCTGGAATCTTCCTTCCTGTTGGCGTCGAATAACCTATAATGTGTTGGTACGCCGTAAAACCCTATTCATTCATTCATTATTTTATGTATTGGTTTTCAGAAGCCAGAGCATCTGATTTGTTTCCTCTCTCATTTTGAACAAACTATTTTTGTATTCTGACCAATTGTTAAAAACTAATTGTGTATAATTATGTTTCCTGATAAATTTTCAGGAAGCATATAGTTGCCACTTTGTCTGTCCATTTGTTACCATATTCTTGTCTGGTCTATTTCTACAGCCTCTGGTTTGAATTTTATGAACTTGCTAGGATACATCACTTCCAAGTGGAGATGCGCATAATGTCTGCTATGGTTTATTGATTTTTCAAAGAGTTATGACTGTTTAAATCAGTTCATTACCAAATCCTTGGTTCCTCCATCAAGAATCAAGCACTTGTTCTGGAAGTATCCACCGGTTCCACCGATATCTTGTTACAATAAATGTGAACAGTTACACAAAATCAATGGTCAAACAAGTCCATTCTTAGTATATAGCTTGTGACAATAGCCTGTGGATATACTTTAAAATGTTAATTGCAACGAAAGGCGCATGCCTGGATACATTCAGACATACAAAGCCGTGTTCATAATGTTTAGACAAATGTAAATATTGCGCAACTCTTGCATCAATACTAAAGGCAGTTTATCAGTACATGAGCACTATTTTATGTGCACATTTTATAGAGAAAGTGTCCATATGCAGCTTTAATATGTAAATTGCCTATATTGTCCCTTTAAAGTTTTCTGTAAATTATATGATTTGACGTCTAAAACACAATCAAGTTAAAACAAAATGATGAATTAATTGAAATAATTATTCATGTGATTGGTATGAAAAATAAACAGCACTACACTTCATGAATAAATAAATATTTGCTGGTTTCACATCCACTATGCGGGGTCATTAATTATGTTTCATGTGGTGGAAGCCATTGTGTTTTAACGATTTAACAAAATGGAAGGTCTGTAATGAACTGTAATCATGAATCAACAATTATCTTCATACATGTGTTGTGTAATTTACAGATTTTTGTTAGAAGACGGGATACATGATGTGTGAAGCGTTGTTGAATATAGATCTATTTTTATTTTTATAATATGAAATTAATTTTATAGCTATTGTTGAGTTTATCATAGCTTATATCATAATTTACGGTGTAGGGGTGTAATATTTGTCATAGTCATTCAATAAATTAAATAATAAATGAGCACTCATAAGGTTCTTTGCACATTCAATACATCAACAATTAATAATTGTAATATTAATGTTGTGATCATGTTATAACACTAATAATATCCCCAAGTTACTATGCAATGATCAACAGCTTGTTATACATGTATATAGTTTTTAAAAATCATACTTTTTTGTGTTAAGTTTATCATAAATGTATTTTAATCATATTGAGATCGGATGCATTGTTTAGTGACAATAGTTAAGATTGGTTCTCTAAAGGGGATTGACTATCCACAAGGGACCAACAGGGGCCCAAAAAGAATACAATTTTTTTTTTAAAGTTTTTTGTGCAAATAAAGTTGTTACAGCCATTAGAGCCCAGTGAGGGGGCTTTGATTTATTTTTTTACATGTCAACATATAATTCATATTTTCTCATCTAGGCTTTGTTCATTCAAAATTGAAAAGTGACAGGTGAAATCAGATGAGCAACGTAGGCACAAATGAGCCTCTTGTTTATTCTCTCCCTACTTAAAAAGAGTTAAAAAATAGCATTCATGCTGACGTTTTATGCAATGAAATGTCGCGTAAAGGTTTACAGTATTGCATGTAGGCTTAGGTGATTAATACTTAAAATTAATTTAGTTCTAGGTCTGGTTGGCCCAGTGTCAGTATAATGTGACTGGGTTGGGTATCATACCATGTGTCTGCGACATGATACTCCAGAGTGACAGCGTTTAGAATACTGTCTCAAGTAGACACCGTTGTGATATGACTGAAAAATTGTTGAAAGCAACGCTAAACTCCATACAATATAATGTCCGACTTTGATACTTGAACTAACTTATTGAATGTAAATTTGTTTAAATGTGTATAAAGCCATTATAAATTAATTGCTAGATTATCATCCAAATTTTTCTTAAAAATGGGGAGAGCGGGAGGATTTTATTTTTTATTTTGAATTTTAAAATTTCTGAGTTTTTTTTAATGAGTTTTTTTTATGAAAATAAAAAGGGTCGGGGCGGCATGAAAATAAGGGTAACTTTGTTTAAAGGCAGTAGTTCAAGAAAAATCGCTCCATTTATCTTGAATTTTTTTTAGATTATTTGTAAAAACAACACATTATCTTTAATTAATGAAAAAAAAATGATTTGTTAGTTCAATTCCGCGAAAAAATTACCAAAAAAAAACAACAAAATTTTAACGGGAGGGATGAAATTGAAACAAAATATGAAAATAAATACTGCTTGACAATCTGTACCTCGTCATTGGTCTCAAATCAAAATCAACATGAAATCATGTGACTCATCTGATACGTCACATAATATGATGTAATTTTAAGCGGTAAACATATTTTAAAATGTTTTTCCAATATATTATGTTGGCATGTTTAATAGTTATCCTTGCATGGCACTATGGGATCACTGAGTATCATATAGTCATGATATATTGATGGGAAAATGCATTTAAGTGAATTTCAAAATTTTGACAAATTCTGATATATTGAAAGTATATTAGGAAGCATCGGGTGAATTTAAGAACCACATTATCAAACTGTTGCAGTTATATTTACAGTTTTAGGTGTAAAGGTGTTTCATTAATAATTTTGTCATTATGATCATTGTTATTGGCAAAATCATTTATATTTGAGGGCCTCATGGAAGATTGGATTTATTCAAATGAATTGAAAGTCTTTATTATTATTGTTATTATGGTTATTTATGAAATACTTTTACCTATATATTCTAAAACTGTTAATATTGCATACACTAGTTTGATAATGTGGCTATGAAATTCACTAGGTCTTTCTTAATCCTTTCAGTGTACTTCCATAAAGCATTGTTAACATAATGAATGTTATTTTGTTCAAATGTGTATAATTGCTGTATGTTAAAGTTGGATATAAATTTTATAACTGAGTCCTGTTTTTATTTTTTGTTTATATCAACCTTTTGAGAAGTGTGAATAATGACTGGTGTAGAATATGTTTGCCCATCTTTTCCCCTATTAAACAATGTTATTAATACATTGTAACCTTAAACCTTGAACTTGGATAAATACTTCCCATTCTATAATAATGAACTCTCTTTAATTTGGCATCAGTGCAAATTGCCAATGGGACCTCATACAGTAAAAACCCAGCATTCTCTAAATAACAAAAACAATGTCTTGGCATTCATTGGCTGGTGAGAAGGTTAACATCAGAGTGATGAGATATACCTACTATCTATCCAGATATACACTGTGTGGCCAAGTATATACCTACTTTCTGTCCAGATATACACTGTGGCCGAGTATATACTACTATCTGTCCAGATATACACTGTGTGGCCGAGTATATACCTACTATATGTCCAGATAAACACTGTGTGGCTGAATGTATACCCACTATCTGTCAAGATATACACTGTGTGGCTGAGTATAAAGTGCTGTCATCTAATGACCACAAACCTCTTACCACTGAAGTTGAGGGTTTGAGCCCAATTCGGTCTAAACACTTTACTTGAGAAAGTTTGCCAGTTACATGCAGATGGACGATTGTTCTACTCTGATTAAATCTGAGGTCTTCCTCCACCAATAAAACTGGATGTGCCCTCATTATTTTACATGACAGTGTAAATGACCTTTGACATACTGAACACTTTTGGGAAAAAATTTAATCTTAAATTAATTCTGCCTGGTTAACCTAGACTCCAGCCCATTCCCTATTCCAACTTTAAAAATGCACAAAATTTCGATACAAGATACAAAATTTTATTTATAGCCAGTTACTTGTATATAATACAGATAACAAAAGCTACATTCAGCTATTGACAGACATAAGCCTAATAAACACATCATATCACATGATACAATCGTAACTAATTAAACAGTTTCATTTGCTCTACTGGCCAAAGGTCAGAATGGCTTATGCAATGGCATGTTGTCTGTCATCCATTAGCAGTATTTTCTCTGAAACCACTGGTGAATTAAACTCAAACTTCACATGGATCTTTCTTTTGCATTGGAGATTATAAGAAAATCTTTTTTTTTCGGTCTGAAATTCAAGATGGACACCATTACTAAAAATAGTGAAAAACTTAAAAAAATCTACTTCTCATGAACCGCCCAACAGATTTTGAAGATATTTATGAAGTAATGATAACCAGTCATAATTCTATTAGATTTATGCAAATGGTGTCCCTGGGGTTAAAAATGACCCCGCCTTGAGGGTTCTGTTAGGTATATCTATATTTTTTTAAAATGGAACTATATTTTTTTAAAATGGAACTGATTTTGCCTATACTTTCAGAGAAGCATTGTTTGGTCAAGGAGGTTCAGATTTGTAAAAATGACTGGGTCCCAATGGGTCAGGAGGGGCTCCAAAAGTGTAAAAATTTGGAATTACAAAAAAAGGTTTTCTTAAGAACCAATCTATCAAATTTGTTCATATTTGGCATAAATTATCCACTTATTTAGGGGTTTGAATAAAAATATGTATTAAGGGACTAATATTTATAGGGGGCCTGTAAGGGGACTTAGAATTTTACATAGGGAGTCTATGGGAAAGCAGTAGGGGCAATATGGTTAAAATCGGGAATTTTCATCAATGTTTTTTTCTCAACAGCCAGTCAGTCAAATATGTTCATATAAATTGATATAATTATTGCCATGGCATTTGAAGCTTTTGCGGGTTCAGAGTTTATAGAGGCCTTGTAAGGGAACTTTGAGTTTTATATATAAAATATATATATAATGCTATGGGGAAATCATTCCGATTTTCTTATCCATTTGTTCAATACTAATTCATAATTTCATATCTGAAGCATTGTCTATTCTTAGCAAATCAGATTTGGTTCAATAAGGAGGATGGAATTTCCAAAAGGACCCAAAGGACTCCAAAAGGATTAAAATTTTAAAATTTCAAAAGTCTCCCTCTCAATAACCTTTCAGTCAAACTTGTTTATATATGATATAAATTATCCTAAATTAGGGGCTGGGATATATGGGGACCCTGTAAGTTGACATTTTTTGTTACATAGGAATACTGATAGTGGGGAAAATATTTCATTTTTACATACATCCATGTGTACAAAACTATTCTATTTAAAATCTAAAGTATTGTCTGCTCATAGCAATTTTCTGTGAGCGAATGATTGAAGTTTTGACAAACCAAGGAACTGGGATGTATGGGGACTGCATTTTTTTTTTACAGATGAATGGTATGGGAATTTAAATTATTTCCTTTTCATAGTAATTAGAATTTTGTTCCATGGGGATAATTATCCATAAGGGGTTAAGATGACCCCCCCAAAAGAAGGTTAATATTGTGAAATTTCAAACAGTGCTTTGGCCACTATGAGCATCTTTAGGCTCTCTAGGTCCTCTTGTTTTTAACTCACCTTAGCAAAGCTCAAAATTAGCTATTCTGATCGCCTGTTGTCCACCGTCCGTCCGTAAACGTTCTGTTGTGTGCACTCTAGCACCTGCATTTTTCATTGGATCTTCACTTTTTTTATATAGTAGTTATATAACCATAATATCTTGGAAAAGTTATTGAACTGGCCAAATTGGATTATTAATGTCAGAGTTATGGCCCTTGAAACATAAATAAATGCAATATTTGACTGCGTGTGCTCTCAAGCACCCTCATTTTTCATTTGATCCTCATCAAACTTACACAATATCTCAGGCAAGTTCTTGAACCGGACAAATCAGATTATTATTTCAAACAAAAGCAAAATAAAAAAAATGAAATGAACACTATTGTGTATTTTTTAAGAAATGTTTTAAAAATATGCATCACCTCAAATCAATTGATTTCTAGCTGAAATGAACTTTTGGGTCATTTTCGTGTATTTTTCACAATGAAGCTCATCACACGTTACACCTTATCAAAAGTGCGGGTCAAACCAGAACGGTTCCGCATGAACCTTACATCCGCAAGCGAGCAAACAAACCGGTAAAGCGTTAGACTGACTTCGGATATAAAGAAGAAATCGATATCGGCCAACTTCATTATGACTGAGCCTGCACAGAAGAAAGTAGCCATGTCTTCATTGGAGCAACTTAAACAGTTTACTACTGTTGTCGCGGATTCTGGTGACATAAAAGGTAATGCGTTTTATCGAATCGTGCATGTTACAAGTGGGTGGGGTAGTTTCAGGATTTTTTTTTATTATAAATGCATGATATATTAGTAATAGTCGTTTATTATTTTCTGTACAGTCTCATTATTTGATTTTAAAATAATGAATTTTTAATAGCATCAAAAGTAATCAACCATGACTGCCACAATTATAGATCTATAAATTATTGGTTCAAGTCTTGATTTTTAGCTTTCACAATGTATAATACCAGCGTTTTTTTTCACCATTTTGGGAAGATGACCCATACCCTTGCAATTGGCAATTTTAGCGGCATTTTCATTAACATTGAGAAATTTTTTTGCATTAAATATATTTATAAAAGTGTACACTTGCTTATCAGGCCATTTAATTAAATAATCAATGTCACACTAAATTCAGAATGGGGAAAACTTTCTTTATTTTAATATGAAATAAGGCACTGCCTAAAAGGGGATTTATCAATTTATATCGAGTTATGGACAATCCGGCCCCACGCAAATCCGGCCCCGCTACCAATCCGGCCCCTAGACAAAACGTCCTTGGTTAATCCGGCCCCATTTAGCATGGTCAATCCGGCCCCACTTTTATTTTATAAATTATAGCATTTATTGTTTGGTATTTCTAATTAAAAAAGTAATATACTGAATAGTTATTATATAATTTGAAATGCACATAATAATTACTGCGCGATTGTTATTGAAAAAATGACTGGTAACGGGAATTACATAGTACACATATAATAATCAATGATTGTTAATGAAAGTACCTGTTTTGTTTGCACAATGTACGACCCGAGTAATCAAATTTACCTTTAATTCTTAAAAACTGTTAACTTAATTGTTTAAACATTAAAAAACCCGTATACTTGTTATTACAATGTGCGACACAAATTATCAAGTTTAACGCTACCATGTTTATTTCATGAATATTTTAATGATTAATAACTGCATCATATATTTCATGAATATAATAATTGTTATGTATGTAATAATATAATAAATAACACTGATATTGCTATATAAAACAGAAATAAAAAGTGGGGCCGGATTGACCATGCTAAATGGGGCCGGATTGTCCAGGGGACGGATTGTCCAGGGGCCGGATTCTCCATGGCCGTTTTGGAGTGGGGCCGGATTGTCCAGGTTCCTTTAAATCAATGTATATGTAGATTATTTAATATCAGTGTGTCAGGATAAGATTTATAACTGTCAAAATGTTTGTATGTCCATGTGCAAGTCCGCTCAAAGAAGTATATAGAATATATGTAGGTTCTTGCTTGGATGTTGAGTATTTGCTGTCGTAACCATCAGTTACCAAAGATAAGGAAGGATTTGTTTAAACTTATTTTTTTACTTAGATTGTGAAACAAGTTCTTACAACTTAG
Organism: Panopea generosa; assembly: GCA_029582155.1. Taxonomy (NCBI): domain Eukaryota; kingdom Metazoa; phylum Mollusca; class Bivalvia; order Adapedonta; family Hiatellidae; genus Panopea; species Panopea generosa. Next base: position 51,033,418 of record CM055898.1, read on the forward strand.
ACAAATCATGCTGAAAGACTTCCTGGTTAGAACCAGTATTAAGCATATGTGGGAATGTGTCTTGCTCAAGGACACCACACATAGCCATGGTGGAGGATCGAACCCACGATCCTCTGATCATGGGTTTGGTGCTCTACCACTGGACCATGCGCTCCGCACAAAGAAGGATAACCAAGTAACCAGAAATAAAGGCATGTTTTTTTAGTATTTCTTAAATTTTGATGTTGTATATTTGCTGTAGTAATCTAGAGTGCCAAAAGACAAAAAAGAATAACAAGTAACCAGGGATAGAGACATTTTTATATTTCTAATTTTAACAACAATGTGAAAAATTATTTAGCATAAATGTTTTTTCTAAGATACCAAAGACATATAACAAGTAACCTCAGTTACCAAAGGTATATAGTGGGATACAAATGGACTTACTTGTGCAGAGGTACTACTTTTGTGTCAAATCTATTTTTGTTTAGGGAATAAATTGCCACCAACTATTTTTTATGTGATTCATTAATTATATATCAGTGTAACAGTCTTTTTAAGTGGTATACAGTAATACTTCATTTTGCAAATTCGGTTGAATCAGTTACATAAACCAGGAACTGGTTGAATAATCCACTTTTTGAAATATATCACCAAAACGATTTTATGTATATGGGGTGCTGTTTTTCTATTTAACCATATTAATAAGAGATATCACTTATTCAAATAGGTGATATCACTTATTTGAATAGAGGATATCATTTATTCATATTCAAATAAGTGATATCACTTGTACTATAAATGATATCACCTATTCGATTAAGTAATATCACTTATTATGGCTAAATACCCGGTAGTAAAACAACAACCCATAGATGTACATATTTGGGTGAAGTCCTTAAAGAATTGTTTGGTAAAATAATTTGTACAGAATGTTTTAAACAACACTTACATTCATATTATAGTTCTGGTTTACAGAAACCAGTGTCTAGGTTGTGGCTGTTTACAACAAATTGTTCCTTAATAAAGGTGACCACTAACATAGGTTTAACTATATTGTCAGTGACTTAATGTATATGTCTCAGTTATTGTAAACAAACAGAACTTGTGGTATTTCTCTGTTAGCTTCCTCTCTTCTGTTTTACTTACTTTCATTACTACATGATTGTAACATTTTGAGACTGGTTTGGAGTCCAACCTGGTTGTCTATATGTATTCAGGTAATAGTTCTAGTTGCCCCATTCTATTAGCATCATATAGCTTTAAGCCCATACCAATTGTATTGTCTTATCTATATAATTATTACCTATGTCAATTGGCTATGGGCACTCATGTGTACAGTCTTGGTAAAGAAAGGTTGACATTGTATTTACACCATCTATTACACTTTTATTTAAATTTTGACAAATGTAATGGAGTTTTTAGTTTGTACAACTTTGTAAGGGTGTCAAGATCCCCACCAGGACTTGAACCTGGAGCTCTTTTCAAACAGAAAAGTGTGCTAGCTTACACTATAGAGATGTACCCCGACACCACAAACCAAGTGTACATTATATTATCTGAATATGTGATAACTAAGATCACCCTTAAAAAATTGTTTGTTTGCCATTTCCAACCCATACCAGATAGGAGGTGGGTAGGTAGGTAGGGGACTTTTTTAATTTGCTCCAATCTGAAAATCCTTTTAAAGGATATGGACAGACTCTGAGAGAAAGGACTTGTAGGCAAAGACCTAGAATATATTGAATGAACAACAATATTTTTTTTATTGGGGATGGGGGGGGTAGTTACAGTCAGTGCACTTCAACCATGCCGCTACAAAAGCTAGCTTAACAGTAAGGCTGTTGTAAGTGACCTATATACATTCACTACACTCCTCCCCTCTTTAACCTTTAGGGCTTATAAGCCCTCAGCTGCACAGCCTGTGGCCAGTTCCTGGCTATATCGAGTCCCATCCCAAGGAAAGAGAGATTGTGCAGACACAGGCCCGACGCTATAATAGTTAGCTTAACATGTTGTAAGTGACCTATGTACATTCACTACACTTTCATTTACTTACCCGAATAAGGCACTGTGATGAAACCCAACAGGGAATGAAACTGGAGACCCCTGGATCCTGAAGCAATAATGTATCTTTACAACGGCGACATGATTTACCCCATACTAACAAATATAAAAATACCCCTGCTAACAACTAGACTACCTTATCAATTTTAGCAGAGAAAATTATTTGAAACAACAAGGCAAGTCATGTTATAAATACAGTATTGGTTCTTATACTTCCAAAAATTAACATTGTATATGTAGACGACAAAATACCTTGAGCAAAGCTGCGAGGGTAAACAATCATAGACTGACTGACTAAAGACATCTTTTTTTGTCGGTGTTAATTACGTCTCATACAGATATGTCAACACAACTGTCACGGTGTCACGATCTGTAACGAAAACTACTTGTCCACGAGGCATTATTTGTAAGTGGCAATACTTCCAAGACCGTGCATCTACAATAACTGATTAAAAACTACACCTATCGTAGCGAGAAAATAACAAGTGTATCAGCCCTATCTACGTATAATTGTACTAAGATCCTAGACAACAATATGTTGGCTGGCGTCCTTCAGCTGGAGTCATGTTGTTCGGATGGCAGATTCGAAACTGTTATTTATCAATTACTTTCAATAAGTATACATGACTTGTATATACATATATATTGTTAAATCATAAAAAAACATTGTGTATGTAACGTAATAATGCATATTACCGTAACATTTCTTCATATACTTATCGGACTACTTTTTGAAGTATGGAAAGAGTAAGTTATTTGGTTAAGCCAAACGTGCACTTTTTTTTGTCAAGGGAGTTAACTCCTTTAGTTCATATTTTGGTTGCCGTCCTGCACCATTTTTTACTAACCGTGAGAACCAACCATTTAAGTTGTACGGGTTACAGTCCTTGACACACCAGTGCATAAACCGGAAATACAAAAAATAAATAAGCATCACTTGTAATTTAACGGACGCGTGTACAATGCCGTTCCGCAGAGCGCCGGTGATAAATCCCCTATCAAGGAAGTATGGCAAGTTTCAATTTACATTTTTGAAGCTTTCAATTGGGAATTTTTACCATTCAATTGGGAAAAAAAGTTACTATTTGCCATTGGGAATATGACCCAATAACGGCTATATAAATGGCCGAAAAAAAAACACTGAATACAAAATGTCATTTAGTTTATTCAAGGAATTATATAGATGAGGAAAGGTGACTGATTGTGATTTTATGAATGCTCACATATTTATACAAAATCTCGCAATATCGTTTACAATTATCTTGACTTCCATCTCCGGAACACAAATAAAAATTCTTACATTCATTGTAGAATAAAATTCGCATAAAAACACCATTCCCAGAAATTTGTGTTTAAAATTGTTTAAGTAATTTTGATTACAAAATTTGTATAAGGCAGCTCAAATAACATTAATTACGAGAAATGTTCCTTCAAACCTCAATATATCTAATTCGAGATCATTTTGCGTGATCAAATGTTTAAACAATTAAGATTACATACAACTTCCAGTTTGTGTACAAGAAATCAGTTGCTTGTGAATTATGAATTATTAATCTGCCAAATAATTAATCCTGTATGCTAATTTATCAACATTTAGTCAGGACGTGCAAGTCAGAATATTTTAAGTTTTACAAACATTGAATTTAAAAAAACGGTCAGAATTTAAATATTTTGCAAATATGTGGACTTGCAAAATAACTATTGCTTAAGTCTTCATATTTGTCATATGACAACTCTATGATCTTATTTAACAGATTATTGTTGTTTTGGTGATTTATTATGAAGTTATTGTGTCTACAACCTAATTGTAGTTTATGAAGCAGTTTGTTAGGTTATAAGTAATCAATAAAATTATTTGTCAATGAATCGTGAATTTGTTGTTTTGTGACTATTTACAAAGAATCTGATGTATAAAGATTGTTCCATACATGTGATCCTACCGCTGGTAGGTAAAATCTACCGCTTTTTAACCCCATCTACCGCTCTACCGTTTTAGGTAAAAATCTACCGCTTTGAAATATCTGCAAAATATGCATATACAAAGGTCATAAGTCTCGTGTTATATTGACTTGTCCCTGTCACAATGTCCCTTGTCCCAATAAACAATTAAAGCAATTATCGGATTAGTCGGCACCAAGCTGTGTTTTCCCTCAGGCCAAATCAGCAGAGTCACTTGATCTAAAAATAGAGCAGGTTCCCAAATGTTTAAAAATAGAATAAGTAATAGTCTGGTTCCCTGACCCACAAAGGAAGTTATCTCCCTTTGATAAAGATGGCGCCAATTTGGAACATCCAAATATATGTCTGTAAAAAGTTCAAGATAGATCGATTTATGTATAATGTCAGCGCTAGAATTTGGTTATTTTATAAATATTTTATACATTAACAATAATTGGAACTGAATGTATGTAAATGTTTTTCTGTAAAAGTGCAAATATCAATCATATTTACATTGACTATATGTTGAAAATAGTGGATGGGGTAAGGTTTAGAGTGTTAAGTTTCAGAGTATCATTTTCTAAATCAAGTCATATCATGATTCAGTTAAACTCCCTGCTAAGAAGTATCCAAGTAGGATGCTAGGGGAAATCTAGACAAGAAGACTATTATATACTAGAGTGCCTTTTGATGAGTTGCAAGCTCAACAGCCAATATCACTGAAATTATAGACTAAAACATGAATAGGAATAGGTTATTTTAGTTATTTTTTATTGTAGTTTCTACAAAGACCGCAAAAATATATTGACGCAAAAATCTACTGATTTTTTTATCAAATCTACTGATTTTTAATCCCAAATCTACTGATCTGAAAGCCCAGATTCAGCAAATCTATCACATGTATGTTGTTCTATAGATAGATAGTTATTTATATCATTTCATCTGAGTTATTTATATCATTTCATCTTGAATCATTTTAATCGAGCCAGATTGTGAGCTAAACACAGAGTTGTCACAATGGCAGTTCAGTGTATGGGTGTGTATCTGTGCATGTGTCATTCCATCCAATCTTGTCCAGGCTGTTAACTTTTTTGTGCATAGAGAGATTTTAAAAAGCTTGGCACAAACGTTCACCATAACAAGATAGTCTGTAACTCAAAGGCCAAGGTAACATTTAAGAGGTCATAAAATAGGAACATTATTCTGTGTCCACTCCATATAGTGTAAATCAATGGATATATTTTGAAATAACGTAGCACTTGTAAAATTAATGTTCACTTTAATGAGATGATGTGTGGTGTGCAAGACCCAGGTGCATAGCTCAGATTTCAAGGTCACATTTAGGGTCAAAATCAGAAATGGATAAACTGTTATGATGTCTTCTCCATATCTTGCTAACCACTTGAAAGATTTTGAAAGAACATAGCACTTGTAAATGTGTACCAGGTGAGTTATGTATCATGCGCAAAGTCATGGTCTGTAGCTCAAAGATTAATGTAACACTTAGAGATTCATGGAAAGAAACAGGTACAATATTTCAGAAATAGATACAACATATGGTGTCCACTCCATATCATTAAACGACTTGACAGATTTTGTAATAACTTGCACAAATGTTCACCATACTGTGGAATCATTCATTTTTGTTGGGACTAAATTGCATTGTTTTTTGGTTCAATGATATAGTGAAGGGGACTTATTTCTGCTGAAAACCAAAATGAGAAGTTAAAAAAAAATTAGTAATATTTGGAATTTCTGACCCATCAAAATCCTAATATTTTGATTGTACATAACAGGTTTTAATTAATGACCTCTTGCTTGCATACCCGCGACCTTTGATGTGCATCGCAACATGGGATAATCATGGGGAAGGGTGACAATTAGTCAACACAGTTGTGTTAAAGTTTTGATTAAAATGCTATGCAAACAACATTGGAGAGGATGTGTCAAAAGTTGAATGCATCTTGTCGAAAGGTGGGTATGGGTCATGACCACAAATTCATTTGATAAAAATTAATGTAGTGATTAAGTGTAGATAGAAAAAAAAAACTTAATTGAATACTAGAATGAGAATAAAAACTTTAAATTTAATACAAGAAATCTGAATCGAATTTCTTTATATGCTATTTCAAAAACACCTACTTGAAAGAGAGCTGATGTAGGATAGGAGGTCTGCTATTGAAATTGACATATTCATTGTGGAAATGGTCTATTTTTAGCATCGTCACAATGGTGAAAATTTCATACACACAAGTTAACACAATGATAACCTGACAATGACAAGCTTACTTTATGTAATGAAACTGATGGAAGATTAAATGCAGTATTAAACTTCATCACTGTATTTTAAGTAATTAAATATTTGATTTTTATTGGTAAATAGTAACAAAAAAAACACATGAGATAGAAAATATTGGATATTAAACTTAACTTTTAAGAAATGTAGACTGTTTCTGGTAAAGATAAATTATCCACTACCAATTTGTGGGGTTTTAATTTCGATGTTTAGGCTACCCGCAAAATCAACGATAATCAGTTTCCCGCGGAAACAATTTCACAATATTGAATAAGACAATATTCCTATGCAGGTCTGTACTGACAGATTTGACTTTGTGGCTCCTGGGCACCTAGCCACAAGAAGGTGTTGTCTTTCCATTTTCAAGTGTCAATATTATTCAGTGACACTTGAACATGGAAAGACAACATCTTCTTATTAATGACTGTTTTATAATATACCAGACAGGGCCTTTTTGCAGAGATAAGTAAAATCACAAATGGAAAAAAAAAAATTCAGACGGTATTTTCTGTTATTTTAGGTATCACAACACACTCAGATGCGATTAACATGTGAGGGTGTTAAAGGCTATTTTTAAGATCACTGTTTCAAATAGTCAGCTCTGTCAGATGGGTCGCGTATAAAAATGAGAATAACTATGGTTAAAGTTGCAATCAGATGAATTTAGGTTTAATAAAGATGATTTCTGTGCTTTTTTTTATGCACTTCTTTGTAAATCTTACATCCTGTAATTATACAATCAATCTATTTCAAAGACATAGCTTATTAACCACATTACACATTAACCACATTACACATGCAACCAGCTCACCTTGCCATTTAATGCTAATGTCAGTGTAGATCTACAAACACCAGAAAAATATCCAACTGCTCTTTTATCGGCGTTGTCTGTATACACCCAGGTTAAACTTTTGCGTTTAGTTGCTTTTAAGTTTTGGTGTTTGCCTCCAATCTCATTCTTTGCATGGGTGGTGAGTTTTATCCCATAGGTGAGCTTTGTTGTCTTCTGACAACTCTTGTTAGTATATTATCTGCTACATGGTAAACATCTAAAACCCTTAATCCCTAAACAAAAGTCTGTTTGTTATAACTTCAAGAACAACACAGGAGTTCGGTATTTTTAGCTACTTTCAATATCAGCAAATTTTATACGTATATTTTTTTGAGAAAATGGAAAAAAATACTGTACAATGATGATGTTTAAAAAAATCCAAAGTATTCGTTCAGTAAAATACTCAAGTACTTGAAATATCAGTATGCAGTCAAATCTGTATTAAGAGTAACAACCTGTCTTAAAAAGCCATTTTGCCCCTTCTCTTGACTGGCTGCTTAAGACGGTTTTGACTGTATATTGACCTGCATGAAACTGACAATATCTTCTTTTTTACCTTTATTTCTCAATGCATTATATATTACTTTGTATTGTTTTTAATTTCCAATAGAGAACACTAGTTATTCTAATCAAGTATATCTTGCATATTGTCTTTATTTGAGGCTTGAAGCATATGGGGGTGGTTGAGGGGGTGGGGGGTGGCTCTAAGTGTGGCCTTGACCTTTGTGTAACTTGACCTTGACATCTGATGTACAGATATGGGTATTGCATGTGAAATATCTACATGACATGTTGATCATTTGTGCCATGTTCTTTTTAAAATCTCTCTAAGACCAGGCAGGAAATCACAAACAGATTGAAAGTGTTATTTGATCGCTTAGGTATGGCTCTGGCAGGGCTTCTTAAATCATTTTTGGACCAATTTCTACTATTCGAAACCGGTTTTCTTTTCAAAATCTAATGAAATATTGGTCCAGATATTTTCTATCTATCATATAAAATTGTCCTTTACATGCTTTACTGAGCTGTGAAATACGCCTTGTTGCAATATCATTTGATTGCTTTTTCACTCGCTGTACAAAAGGAGGTCAATTTTGACTAAGCCATTACCAAAAGTAAGGGAGTTTTTCGGAAGAGTCTATCGTTTCGTAACATGCCTTCCACAGTCAGGAAACAAACTTTGCAACTTCATCAAAAATGTATACAAATGAGCAGACCACAACAAAAACTCCGCCGCTTCAGGTAAGAAATGTCTTGTTTCTGTTTTAATATTATTGCAATCGACAGGGGATAAAGAGCACCATACCCACACAACAGTAACCATAACAACGGTAGTGTTAGATGTTTTGCACCTAGCATACTTTTTTCTCGAAAACGGAAGAAGTTTTAAAAAATTGTAGGAGTACTTCCACACCCAAGTGAAAGAGAAGTAGATTTTGTGCATATTTCATGAAATAAAGACAAATAAAGACAAATTTAATATTAGCGACCTGTATTATTATGAAAAAATGGTATATTTTTGCATCTTAAAGAACGTCCAATGATATTTTAGTAGAAACGGCGAATGAAATGATAATGAAAACATCCACACTCTGATTTTATATGAGTACTTCCACACAGTATGCTAAAAGATAAAATAAACTCTAAGTTATCTTAGAATAATAGGGCATTACACCTTGAAAATAACAATTATTCTGTGTTTTGATGTCACCTTCGTGACAGTTACAATAGTGAGCTGAGAGGTGATAAAACTTCAAAGATGTCCATTTTATTTCAACAACGACTGTAGAAACTCGAACGACCAACACATCCCATATATTCAGTGTAACCTTATTTAGATACCATATCTACTAAGGCGTGAGGTATGTTACAATTACACAGTCAAAAATTTTGGGTCGTACTCGAATGGCGTGCGGTACCTGACAAAGTATGTTGTTACTTACGTTGTTACCCTGAGTTATCCTAATTTATTGGAAGCATCGATATGGAACTGATAAATTACAGACTTCCCTTCGACATTATATGTCATTTAACTGCATGCTTTTTGCATCTCTGTGAAGACACCTACACATTGGGTGTGGAAGTACTCACATAAAATCAGAGTGTGGAAGTTTTCATTATCATTTCATTCGCCGTTTCTACTGAAATATCATCGGATGTTCTTTAAGACACGAAAATATATCCCTTTTTCATAATGAAACAAGGCACTGATATGAGATTTTTCTTCATTTGTCTTAATTTCATGAACTACGATTCATGAAATTCTATTTCTTTTTCAATTGGGTGTGGAAGTTCTCTTACAAATTTTTAAAACTTTTTCCGTTTTCAGGAAAAAAGTATGCTATGTGCATAAAATCTATTACTACCGCCGTTAAGTTAATGTTGGGTGGGTACGGTGCTCTTTATCCCGTGTCGATTGTTATAATAACAAAAAAGAAACATTTTTTACCTGAAGCGGTGGTATTTTTGGTGTGGTCAACTCATTTGTGTACATTTTTTATGACGTTGCAAAGTTTCCCGATTGTGCCTTTGATGTGTGATCAGCGACTCATATCATACGTTTTCTGTTGGTTCATCGGTAATTTGTTTGATATGCCACTAGCCGTAATGTGTTAACTTGTTTGCTTGTGTCAATTTTTTTTTTAAGTTGTCAAAGCTGGGACTTTTGGACTGAAAATTGTTTGCATCATTAAAATATTTGATGAAAACGTGCAGTATTACTTGTTTGTTTGAGTTCTTTTATCAATGATTTTAATTAAGGAAAGTGATCAAACCTGTACCAATTTTATTTTGATGTTGGTCCAGAATTAATTGTGTTAGTCGTAACATTTGGAAAAATGGTTGTCCGCAAAGTACAGATCAGTGCATCATCAACGTAACTTGAACTAAATAAATAATATAAAATTTCCATACCGGAATCTTATATAGCTTTGGCTTATCCATTTATTTGATATATTTCCTCCATATTACTAACTTCGCAATCTAACAACATGCTTCAATTTTCAAAAAGAAACGACATAAACATGTCATTTTCAAGGACTTGAAATCATGAATGTTTCATCCCTTTGATGTTCGCTGATGCATGATGTTTCATTCAATGCATGCAATGGAGTTGTGCAGTTTGTTTGTGTTCACTTGAAATAGGATTTCGTCAATAAGTATTCATATTCCATTTTAAATATGTTCCATTAGATGCGAACATTTTTTTAATGAAATGGTAATAATATAATAGGAGGCAGAGTTGAAAGTGGTAGTACACAAATTTACATACCCGGTAATTGTATTCATATATAGTTTAACGAGAATAATATTGCTATTGGCTAGTCTGTTTAAATGTCATATTCAATAAAACAATGTGTAAAGCATTGAGTGTGACGAACCAAGGCTATATCTGGTATACATGATACTTCCTGGTAAAATCCTGAATCTACTTTTTGCATGAAATTGATTGAAACTGATTCATTTAAATGAGAATAATGATGTCAGTAATAAAAATGTACATATTTAGGAAAGTTTTGTTAAATTAAACACAGATAGCGTGAAAAATAAACGAACTGATAAAATTGCGCAGTGGGTGGAGTATTGGGGTGTGTGTATATATATGCATGGGCATAATATAGAGTGATTTTTAAAAAAGTGTGATTCATGCGGCAGCAATTCTTACGATAAAAACCCTGGACCGATTTTCATTTTTGAATTTTAGAAGCTCTTGGTCTTATGCAGGATATGTCGTTATGTCATGTTTATCAATTGAGCAAAGTGTTTATAAAATCCATCCATGTATGTCAAAGTTAAGACTTGACACAATATCTCAAACAGACAGTCTGGCTCATAGTGTTGCCAAACAGACTCAAAGTGTGATCTTGACCTTTGAGGTATGGGTCAGATTTTTACGCGCAACACATCGTAATTTCAGGTTGATCATTTGTGCCTTTTCAATTTTTTTCTTCAAAATCCATGTATGACAGTCGCATACCAGACAAGAAATCTCGGATGTACAAATAAATGTACACTACAATTTCTATTTCATACTGGACTATTTCAGACATTTCTCAAGAGTTATCCGATAACTGCCCCTGCGCAGTTTGATGATAGTGGAGATGAATCCAATTACTTCCCTTAGACCGCGATAAAACATACAGGTATCGTTCCGCTCTGATACTAAAACTAAGTATGCGCAGTGCTCCAAGAAAAAAAAAATTTGGGACTAGCCCAGGGCAAGTAGATTGAAAAAATCTACTTGCCCTGACTGAAAAATAACTTGCCCTGATCAACGGTTCACATGCCCAGATTTTTATTACCAATACACCTTGCGGTATAATATGAAATATGTAAACATAGACTTAAATGTATTCATTTTATGTAGGGTAAGCTCCCCATAACATTATGCATGTCTAAATCACAAGTTTTAGAGTTTGAATAAGACCGGGAGAAGTGAGAGAAATTCGGGAGAACTGACTATGTCTCTATCAGTATGTTGTATTTAATCTTTGTTCTTTATTAGCATAAAAAAGATGCTAAATATTCAATCAATCAATCAATCAATCAATCAATCAATTTTTCTTTATTGACTATCATTTCTGTTCTATTGATTCAGTGGCAGTGTGGGAGCAGGAGTATATTTAAAACATTATTTTAAATATCTTTCTCTTGTTTTCTAATTATTGCTGTCACAACATACAATAATGGCAATTCCAAGCCTACAAAGCTATTCAATCTATCCAATAGAACTTGGCAATATGATAAATGAATGCAATTTATGATAGCCTTCAAATATCTAGAAAGTGCAACTAGTCAACTATATTTCAAATATTAAAAAAAACCCACATAATTCATCTGAATTGTTGTTTTCAATACTATATTTAAATCATGCCAAAAAAAATATACGCTGAAACTACACAACCAAAAAGCAATGTTTATTACTATAATAATACCCCACCCACATTTTTCTTTACCGTAAACTCAATTTCAATATCAACTCTCACGTTTTCACAGAAGAAAATTTATATACAGACAGTTCCAATTATTGTAAATCTACGAAATACTTATAAAATTACCAGAACCTAACGCTGACATTTTACATAACGCAATTGATCGCAAATTATCTGCAAAAACATTACCAGATTTTAGAAATCGTTACCATTTTGGCAAAGGAAGGTAATTTTATACTCTTCATAATGGAGAATTTGAGAAACACCCGCGAATTATGTCATCGTCTTTTTTTTTAGTCTTTGCTCGGGTAGGTGGTAAGAAACATGTTTACCTTGGGCGTAGATATCCGACCAATCAGAGCGGTTATTAAAAGTAGATTACTTTATATTCAAAGCTATCAACCAATCACATTAGAGGAATTAAAATAGATAAATGAATATGCATGAGAGGTTTACCGAAGTCGCATTATCGGGTATGTGGTATGATAAACACCGCAGGGGTCAATTGTTTATACTGATTAGTTACGGTCTTTGAACAACAGTTTGACCTGTGTCGTTTCGAATAGAGATATTTGCAGACCTGTGTATTGTGAAAACTAGCTTGTCCGATTTTTTAAGACAAGCCCGACGGGCAAGTAGCTTTGAAAAGCACATGCCCGGATCCAGATTTGACAAGCCCCGGGCATCGGGCTATCCTATTCTTGGAGCACTGATGCGTAACGTGTTATATATGCCCTCGGGTACAATTTGACAAGGTCTTATATATGTCCTTGTTTTGAAAAGCATGTTTTGGTGATTTTGATATGTAGTATAAAAAAGAAATTATTAAATTTGACTTAAACGCTAAAATCATTTGATAAAGTTTAATGTGTAAAAATATAACATAGATTAATGATTTTAATGATTTTTTTACAAATTATGATATACTTTGATATAGTTTATTTCATTATAGATAAAGATTGATTATTTTGTGTTACTATAAATAAATAAAATTATTACGGTTAATTGATTATATAAACTTATAAAAGAGACAGAATGACAATGAGACATAATGTCTTTATTTTTTAAACTTATTTATTTTTCTTCGATTGTGAAACAAGTTCTTACAACTTAGGCAAATCACACTCGAAGTCTTCATGGGTATGACCAGTACTAATGCGGAAAAGGTGTCTTGCTCAAGGACACCACACATAGCCATAGCAGAGGATCGAATCCAAGACCCTCCGATCATGGGTTCGGTGCTTTATCACTGGACTAAGCGCTCCACTATTCACAGAGAATAGTGCCGTGTGGGGATTCGAATTCACAACCCGAGGGTTGATAGTCAGACTCATTTCTTTCTGAGTTAACGGGACTAGTGAACTGATATTTAAATGATATTTTTAACTTTATGTTGTTGTTTCTAAAAGAAAATTATTACAGTTATATAATTATATAAAATTTTGTTTGAAACAGACATCTGTATATTAGCACATGTGTAGCCTAAAATGGTATTTGACCATAATTCTTTTAAGAATCTTGTGTTATAATATCTTATTGATTATTTTGTTACAACAAATTAATGTTTTGCATACCACTTCAATATACGAGAGGATCTCTTTTTTTTTTTTAAAAATAAACTTAAAACTGTATGTAAGTTAAGAAAAATATTAAGTTGCTTAAAGAATCATTACCAATATATTTAATTAATAAAGTCATCGTATAATTGAGAAATACATACATTTGAATACCGCTAACATTTTTCCTCCTGTTCTATTATCTGTTTATAAAATTTGAATTTGTTATCAATTTATCTGAATATCTATGTTAAGTCAAATAGCTTATTTTAAAAAAAATGTGTGATGCCAAACTTGTGTTGAAATATAATTACTCAACTACATCCTAACACATTATATTATTACCCCCAATAAAATTACAAGCTTTGCCTCCGGGCAGGGGTAGTCGGTAATTAAGGTCATAAATAAACACTGGCTTATTCCATTGTTTGAGATTTAAAAAACAGACAGGCGCGGGGCGGGGGGTCTCTGTTTTTTTGTACAAGGATTATTAGATTTTCATATTACTTTACTGATCTTAGGAAAACGTTTAAATTCAAAATGCTGTTATATTTATAAACATTTGATATTGGTTTATCATAATGAACTTGTATTTAGTTAATTACACGATGTCAATGCGATGTCTATAAAACAAACATAATAATACACAAAATGAAACATGTTTGCAGTTAGAATATCAATTTCGGATTACTGAACTTAATGAAGTAATCTCAGTACCTTCATATTTCTTTAAATAATTAAATAATTGTATTTTCGTTTCGCAAAACACCATTCATTTCATAGGTATTATCTTTATTTTTGTCTAATCTATATACACGTCATATAACAAAACAACTATATGAACGTTTAAACTTGTACAAAGCAATTCTAAAAAAATCATAAGATTGATTGATTCATTCATTCATTCATTCTTTATGCATATCAATGTAAAGCACAACTATTTTACACGGAAAAGCTCTATGTAAAATATTGCTAATCTTTATACTAAAAGTTTTGAATTAAAAGCCGAAGATGAAAAGAGCACTATTGTGCATTTTCAAAATTATCTTAAAAGATCATTAAATTGAGTAATTCAAAATAATGATATGCTAATTATGCTGTATTAACATACTTATCAACCAATTACATTATCAAATCTCTTTGTTCAATTAATATGCCTTGCGTAAAGTATTGTTGTTATTTAGTCACTGGTTTTAATCTTTATTGATTTTCTTTCTATGTCCACTGAATTATTTCATAACATAGACATTAAAACATATATTTGTGCGAAAGAAATACACCATTAAATAATGTTTTGGTTTACAAAAGAAATGTACTTGAATTGGAAGTGTTTCGAAGGTTCTTTAGTTAAAATATGAAATTAAAATAAATCTATTCTTTAGAATATAAGTAAAATACATAAATAAAAACAACACTTTAAACTACACATAACTTGCAATATCACCATGTGTATATAAACATGTCAGAACTGACCAACATCTGCCGGCTGATATAGCGACATACATGCTGTATTTAATTGGGTATTGTAATATGCTGTATTGGGTTCAATAGAACGCTCTATTGAACATACAGAAAATAAATCAGAATTACATTTTGTCTCATTTTCAAATCAAAATGGAAGCAAGATGCAATTATCATATTTTCTATATCAAAATATCATTGTAAAGAGAATTTTATTTGCAATGAGCGTATACGTTGTAATAGGTTGGCAAAAAATCACAACTAAGGTTTATAAGACATTAAAAGTGTCCGAAAAATGTGTTTTGAGTATTTTTTATATAGAACATATAAGGAGTATATATGCTGTTATAAAATCAAAAAAGGAAGCAAGAAGACGTAAACTTATTTTAATTTTTATTTTATCACAATAAAGGTTATATTTTTAACTTAATGGCTAGACATTGTAATAGGTTGGCAATTTAATAATGAAAAAGTTATAACGATAAAATTAAATTTCTCCTATATGTTTCTATGTAAACCTAATATGACGGTTTAGCCAGATAAGTAGTAAAAACCGCTGATATCAAGGGGGGTAACTTCTCTTGATAAGCCAGTGGCATGCCTGAAATAGTCCCACATGTGCCTCCGCAAGGGGGGATGGGGGTGCACAAAAAATAAAGAATGATGAAAATATAGGAATTAATTTATTGTGGCCCAATGAAAATTGTCATCTATTCCTCTAGATAATAAATTGTACATTTAAGGCGTCATTATCAACATAATTGGAAGAAAGAAAAATCGCTAATACAGTTTCTCTATCGTCAGTATATTTAGATCAGAAGTTAAAACACAATATATAATGCCCTGCTACCATCACGTTCTTTGTGATTTTTTTTTTCTAAATTTTACAAATGTTCTCAAATGTCTAGAGTTTTAAAGAAAAGATAGATCATATCTCACTTTGTAAAGTAAATAAAATTAATTGTAAAATATCAAGTTTGTCCAGTTTTTCATAAAACCAAGTCAAGCTTTCATTATTGACATGAATTCAGTATTTTATATTTGATTAAATGTTTCGCCACGCACTTCAAACAAGCTTAGAGCCTCCAAATTCTGTTTTATAAACCAGTTTATCCTTGATGTCAGGGTTGGTAATATGTACCATTGTAGGATTATACTGTATGTATCATATGTAGACTACTAGGGGTTTCCATGTGGATGAGGACTTCCATTAAGAAAATATCTAAGTATTTCTTTGATTTCTGCAATTTATATTAAAAGAAAAATTTTGCTGATTGCTGAATAAACTTGAATTAAAGAAATTATTAACCTTTTTTAGCATCATCAAACTAGTTACGAAAAATACATGTATGAGTGAAAAAAATACAAATTACCATTTCCTTGTTTTCTGTCATAAAACAGTCGTTACACTTGTTGTAATTTAATACCACGAAAATGTAATATCGCAGGAAAAAGTGGTTATGGTTGGCTGATTGTCAAAATAGCTGAGTGTCCCATTAAGGATTTTGTTTTGCAAACTACCACAAAACTTTTGTGTATTGCTGACGCTGGTTGTAAAATTGATCGCAACTCATATCTCACTTACTTGAGCGTGGTGTATAAATGATACCAGTACTAATGTTGGTTGATAACTTATATTGGGTCGTGGTACATGACGGATATTAATGTGATTTATGTCATCAGTAAGAGTATAAGTGACTTGATAAACAAGTTATAAATTATATATTTGTTCTTTTGTAAGATAAAAAGATTAAAATAGAAAAAATCCAGTATTTCTCAAGGAAGGAAATGAATGATCAGTTTACCGGTGATTAAAAAAACAACAGGCACTTTTAAATTAAAAAAATGAATCAACTTAATAACAATTGGCTACAAACATTATTTGTGTAGGATACAGTTTTAATTGCATCATATTGTTCCTTTATTAAACTGGGTGTGTTAATTTTATCACAATGTCTTCCTGTGCTTACACAGTGAGCTGTGCTTTATGCCAGTGTGTGGCTGCTGGTATTATATATCAGATGCTCTCTTGTCCGTCAAAATCAACCTGATAATGTGAGATACAAACACTGTTTTGCTCGAGATTCCAGACATTTGTAATTACTTTATTAGGTGTCCTCCGTGGCCCTGTGATCTTAGGCGCTGTCTCGCAATCACTTACCTCTCACTCAAACTTCAAGTGAGAAAAGTTTGCCAGTTACTTTCGGAAGGATGGTGCTTCTGCTCCAATTCAGTCTTTCTTCACTAATAAAAGTGCATACCGTATATTCCCTTATAAATGCCCCCACTCTAACAAACGCCCCTCACCTATTTTTCTGGAAAATTAAAAAATAAAACGTATATGCGAGTTGAGTGCGTATTCGCCCATCTTTCCCTGATCGATTATTTTGTTACACAGACAACAAATAGCGGAGTGTTTATTACTTTTAAACTCTTTAACCCATTGTTTATATCTTGGGTGACCACTTACCCACTTTTGGTTGAATAAACACTTCCCCATATTTGCTGTTTAAAACTAGTAAAAATACCGTCTGCCGAATAAAACATTACAAAACGTCAGAAAATGCGGTTAGTCTGTGTACGCTGAAAGCTCATTGTTCCAAGTTGATAAGAGCAAGCGTCCAAGTGATTTAAAGTGAAGAGTACACTGACCATAAATTCGGATATTCCAGTATGCAGACTAGTAATTTCATACAGATTTTCAGCTTTTTTTCATCCTATGTCGATTATTTCATCCACTCTCAAATAATTCTGAACCACTTTTTCAGGGATTTTAATAGGATTAAAGGTTTTTTCTAGGGCTTTATTGGTTTTATTGTATTTTTAACTGTTGTTAATTTTGCTTTTTTATCTTTTATAAACGCCCCCACCTTGTAAAATGTAACGCCTCTGGTGGCGTTATTTAGGGAATATACGGTAAGTCATATTTATAACCTGAAATGTGTTGAAAGTAGCATTCAAGAGAATATATCAGGAAAAAAAGCTGTAAATGTCTTGAAAAATAAAATAATTATTTAAATGGATAAAAAGCATCTCATTTTCATTAATAAATAAAATTTGAATGGTTTGGTATGTCAAATATACCAAATGTGACAAAAACGGAGTAGTAAACTTGAAACAAAATGTATATTCTAAAAATAGACAGCATTTAAATACTGCTTGACGATTTTCGCATTGTCATTAGGACTCTTTCGAAGATGAAACAATTTTCACTACATGTAAACCTGTATAACAGGATCAAATTGAAATCAAAATGAGACCACATGACTCATTTAATAGTTTTATACATAAAAAATTATGTTTCAATTTTTAGTGGGAAATGTGTTTTAATCTAGGCATGCTATTCAGGAAATCCCTTTTCAGTGCATTATTTTGGCATGTTTAAATAGATATCTTTTTGGCAATTCGGATTCAGTGAGTATATTATACAGGCATGCTATATTGGAAAAAAATGTTCTTAGTTAATTTTTAAAAAAAAATCCTGGTACATTCTCTTTAAAATACGATCAATAAAAGATGAAATCTCCTAAATTGGGTCTTTATTCTTTCAAAATTTAACACTTGTGGTATTTTTATTGCCTCAAAACAATTAGCGGTGAATTAGCACAAATGAAACTTCTAACACCTAGTCATACGTCATCAAATCTTGTCCGCCTTCTTATATCATCAAATCATTTATGCATTTCAAGTTAAATGTAAACAGCTGTTCAAAATTAAGTACATTATTATTACATACAAGACAAAGATTGATGCAAGGCATCAATGGCGCCACAACTTTGTTTTAAAGAGACAACAATGAGTTTGCTTTGTATGTTTATTTTATGAATATCTACCAACAGAGACTGACCGTTTAGTGTAAAATGCTATTAAGAGACAAAAGAATCATTTTGAACATGTAAGCTAGTTTTTTCTGGGTACAATAAATGAGATGTAGGAAAGCCAAAAATGTAAGATTAACGAGTCTGTCGATTTATCAGAGAGAAAAAATAGAATTAAGTCACCACTTCAAGGATTGTGTTACGACACCTTTTCTCAAACATGAATAACAAGTTGAACACACATCACAAGACATTTCCAAAGTCAAACTTATAGCAGAAATATTTGTTGTACAGAGAACTTTAATCTGATCTGGATATAAAAACCAGTTGCATGAATGACAACACCTGCTGGGTTTCTTCTGTATACTATTTTTATAATCATGTACATGGTTTCGGTCACTTGTGCAACTGATGAAATTAAGATCATTGGATGTGAGTAAATCACAGATTAAACCAACATTGGATGTGAGTAATCACAGATTAAACCAACATTGGATGTGAGTAATCACAGATTAAACCAACATTGGATGTGAGTAATCACAGATTAAACCAACATTGGATGTGAGTAATCACAGATTAAACCAACATTGAAAATGGTTTTATTGGTCATCATATTCATTGTTGCATGTGAACTTTCACTGTTTACATTCTTTCTACTTGGAGGCAGTAGTCTAATGGATAGAGTGTTGGCTGCTCACACTAGAGGTTGTAGGTTCGATTCTCAGCTCGACCCCCAATATCTCTCATAAAACAACTCTCAGTACTGAATCTACTCAGGAAGCGGATTCGAGAGCAGTTTATATAAGTTCTAAGCTTTCATCGCAATCAAGCTAAAATAAATAAGTATAAACTAACTTTCACTTGATTACTCGATTTCACATGTCAATGCAGGAAATTTACTTCTACGTGCACCTTTTTGTGTTTTTTAGTTTATCCAAAGTAAGTATGATTTGAACGTATCTTGACCAGTTGCTCTGTTGCTCTACTAGCAACATTTCAGGTAAAAAATGTCTTTCACCTATTTAAGTCCCATTTTCTGGTACAATCACATTCCTGAGACCTAGACCACTTACTTCATTCATTACCACAAAAAATACGCCTCAATCTGCCTACATTGAATGGCGGATCTGCTATATCAACATTACCGAGCTGAAAAAGGCAAGCAACACAATTAATGCAATAGTTATACATTGCAAACCATTAAACGGCGCACATATTTCACACCTTTGGTGGAAATTGTTTAAAACCATATTTGCTTTCTTTTCCAAGTATCTTCTTGCTAGGGTGTATTGAAGAACCCGCTTGCAAATAATACAAACATCACATGACAAGATTAGCACATTTGATTGGGTGATTGAAATATCGCTGTGTGTTGTGGAACCCGTATGCATAAATATAAACATCACGTGACGAAGTCAGCACCTTTGATTGGTTGCTGGAAATTTGTTGTAGTCTTGTACATATGGTATAATTTTTTTATGTGATCTTCACTACTCATACATGTGATATGTGAGCTACATAACTCGCACAACATGGTATGTGATCTTCACAACTCATATATGTGATATACTCAAATAAAATATATTGTCTATATATTGTCTATATGTGATCTTACTACAGTAACTCATACATGTGATATGTGAGCTACATAACTCACACAACATGGTATGTGATCTTTACAACTATTTATAGTGTATAATTTTATGGAAATATAAAACTGGTCTCTGTACAAGCCCTCTAGTTTGGATCTGTTCTTGGTCCCTACACAAACCCTCAGTCTGGATATGTACTTCGAAGATGTACCGGGGTATTTATATTTACAATACCTGGTAACTATTTTTACACACATTTATTGATATAGTATGTCTGCATGTTTGTAAAATGAACTATTCAGTGGTGAACACAAAAAGCAATGTCTCACATAGGTAGAGTAATTTCACCACCAGTGATACTTGATATGTAACATTGATATGTCTATTTACTGGTGAAACAAGGTACATCTCAATGGTTCAAAAATAAGTTGAAAACATTGAGAAGCTTTATATATCAACCTGATTTGATAACATTACATATACATGTATTGTGGGGGAGGGTTGTCCGTGACTGAGTGTTTAAGGATCACTTACCCCTCACCAGTTACTTGAGGAAGGATGTTGGATCTACTTAGATTCTCATATGTTCAGTCAAACATTGTGTTAACTGTCACCTCTTTTCAGCAGCCACTTATCTTAAGCAGCCATGTTGGGTATTTCCCAATTCTTTGCTTTAAGTTCAAATTAACCTGTATTAAGCAACAACCTGCCTTAAAAGGCCACTTTTGCTCCTTCCCTTGACTGGCTGTTTAAGACAGGTATGACTGTACATGCATTTGAGGTCTCCTTCCTTCAACTGAATTGTATGCTATAATAATATGAATTGTAATGTTTTGAAAATGGTATAAAAGCTCACTGACATTATGCCCCCTTGGTTGTTATAGGCCAGACCCAGTAAGCTCAGTCTGTAGTGTGACTGTCTATCAATCGTTTGAAAAACTGCCTGGCCAGTCTCAGTGATGATTGATATACCGGTAGACATTGCGCTCATTGTCATTCGTCTACCACTGCTAATTCAAATTGAAAAGTTATCAGTAAATAGCGGGGTAATGGTGTGTTACTGGTTAATCTTCCAGTATGCCAGGAAAGAGTAAAACTTAAGTAGCAAAACTTGTTAATTTTGTAAAAAACCTATTAGATTGTATTTATAAATTACAATTGACCAATTAAGTACTGTAAAAGCAGATCTTCACTGGGTCAAAGTTTTAAATGTTAAATCTTGACCATGTCCTTGAGGATTTAAATTCATGTTATAAATTAAAATTTCATCATGCTTTTTCTTTTGTTTTTTAAGTACAGGTAATTGGAGGTGTCACAGTACAATGGTATTTTTTTTTAAAAGGTGTTTGGATTTATGTTAAAGATCCGTAAAAATTAAATTTGTATCGTAACTGTAAAAAATATTATTGATAGATCTCAGTGATAAAGCATAAACAAGTTAATTAACATATTTAATGTTCCTCACACGGAAAGAAAAAAAATCGATTTGCGCGAATATGTCCGTTTCCTATTTGATTTGTTGAAGAAATGTTGTAATGTAATGAAGAGTTGCATGTATTATGAAAGTGGGGAGAATTTACGTGAGGGTAATGTTCCTGAGGCAATTGAGGTCGCTTAAATTTCTGCTTTTACAGTAGTTTGAAAGAAAAATGTAGTGCAAAAGTTAAAAAACATTTAATCGAGGAATTTGTCATATTACTTAAGCTAATGTAAATCTAATCCAATCAAGACCACTAACATGCTTCTAGCACCATAGAGATTTTACGTGTGCAAGTTTTATTTAGCTTAATGTTTCATAATTTAAGTAAATTTTAATTTATTTTACTATTAATACAGGGTCTTCCCTGGTAGAGTGGTCTAAGTGTACTATTAAGATTGCTAACCTATCACCGCAGAAGTCGTGAGTCCGAGCCCAGTTCTTCAGATTTTTGTTGGTAGACTGGTTCCACTCTTGATTAATTCTGAAATTTTGCATTACCAATTAAACTGAAAGCCATAAAATTTTATAAGTGCGACTTTTTAAAAAAATGTATTGCAATTGTCATGACCCCGGCATCGGCATCTTAAGGTTAAGTTTTTATGTTTAGCTTAGCTTTTTCTCTGTTTCTGAACAAACTACCTATGTTATAGTGACTAGACTTCATAATCACTTTCATATTATGTGATAGAAACAATGTATATAGCAAACTTACCTAAATTTCCATACTTTGGGCTCTAAAACCTTAATTTAAATCTTTTGTCTAGCTCGGTTTCGATGAGCGTCAGCACCCACTTGTAGTGCTATTGTTATAACATGTAATGTGTCGAAAATGATGTTCAGACCCATTCAGAAATAATTTCTATATTTCTTTATATTACAATATTTCAGTGATTGGTCAGTACAAGCCCACAGATGCCACCACCAACCCATCTCTCATATTGGCTGCGGCAAACATGCCCGACTATAAACATCTGATTGACGACGCAGTCTCATACGCCAAAACTGTTAGCAGGTGTGTATGATACAGACATGTAATATATTCATGACAATTTCTACCTGTACCAGCGCAGGGGACATTTTACATATATTGCTGCTGCTTCTGCTACTGGTTAGTTGTTACTGATGCTGCTGCTACTGGTTAGTTGTTGTTACTGATGCTGCTGCTACTGGTTAGGGAGTGGTCACTTACCTTTCACAGTTGACATCAAAAGAGTTTGAATTGGCTTCATACAAACACTTTATGTGGGAATGTTTCCAAGATACTTGAGGAAGGATGGTGGATCTATTTTGACTCATGTATGTAGGTCATCTTCCTTCCATAAAACTAGATGCCATATATGTGTTGAAATGGCATTAAACTCAATTAAAAAGTTATATACATGTGTTATCCATTATAAAAACTTTTTTTTTCCTGTTACTAATATATCGGTAGTACTGCTAAGACTTTTGATGCACATGATGATGATGATGATGATGATGATTATGATGATGCTGATGATGGTACAGCTACTTTTACTACTTAACCACAGTCTACATAATTAAATAATTAATTAACAAATCACGCTCGAATTCTTCCTGGTTAGAACCAGTACAAAGCATATACAGAAAAAGTGTCTTGCTCAAGGCTATGTGTGGTGTCCTTGATTTCTGCATTTCCAAACAATAAAACTTGAGACAAAAATGGTAATAAATATAAACCCATTAATTCAGGGCACTCCTTTCGCTTTGGGGGAATAGGACAAGAGCCCTCTGAGGTGGGAATTTATGCCATTTAATCAGTTGTATTACGGAAAATTTTTTTTGATACTTGTATAACATGGTGAAAAGAAGGGACAATACCTAACCCCATTCCCAGGTTTCCTTAGTTCTTTAACAAGACCCTCCCCCCAATGTAACTGTTTTTTTTTAAAAATCAGGGTGGAATTTTCAGTAAAATTAGAGAAGATTGTGTATTCAAGGACTGATGGAATGGGGGATGTTAAAAATTTGACAGTTGTTAAAATTACCATAGAAGGGGTTCATGTCACTGCAAAATAAAATCATAAATTTACATGTTCATCTCGTTGGACAAGAAAAACAGATTGTTCATCTAAAGAATGCACGGGACCACAAGACGCGGAATCACACACGACAAGACAGGAATCCCAGACGACAAGTCAGAAATCCCAGACATAGTCTGCATCATTTTGTCTTCACATTGTTATAATGGTAGATGGGGTTATACAATGTATAAGATAAAAAGAAGACCTGTTCTGTTCTATTAAATATTGTTGTCGTAATAATTTGAGTGTGCTTTTCTGTCATACCTGTTTTTTGGGGGTTTGAGTATATTTTATTGTGAACTATACTAATCTTGTTACTAGTTGGTTATTAAAAGAAAACTATATAAAAAGTTGGTACTCCATCATTGCCGGCTGTACAGATGATAAAATATCCATAGGTGGATCTAGAACTAGGGTTGATTGTGTGGATGATTGTGTGGTTGTAGTTTGCTTTTGTTTTGTTTTTATTGGTGGGTGGGGTGATGGTCCAAGTTTAATTCTTTAAAAAAATTCTGAAAATGATATATATATATTAAAATATATCTCCAATCTAGGGAAATGGGTGCGGAGGGGAATACAAACCCTTTGTAAACAACCACACACCCACCATTATCCCTACCTATATCATTGGATCTGCAGTTTTATTTTCGGCTCATATAGATAAACATTGATAACAATCTGTAACAATCTCCTAGTTTATATTCAAGATACATTGTAAAATTATGTAATTCTGCAGTGTTATGTCACAGTGTGTAACTGTGTATGTAAGCTGCGGGGAGTGACATTTATGACATTTATGCCACCACTCCATCAAGCTTAGTTGTGTGAGTATTTGTTTTGTCAGCAAAAAGTCTTATTCCGAGTTCTGGACCGACTGCATCTTTCTTTCATCCTGTTACTTCTTGGGACACCACGGCGTGGTCTAGTGGTAGAGCGTCCGCCTCACATGCGGAAGGTCATGGATTCAATCCCTGGACGGGTCATACCAAAGACTTTAAAAATGGTACTTGAAGCTTCCTCGCTTGACGCTTAGCATTTAGTGGAGAGTTCTATGTCTTGTCGGCCCGGTGTCAGTATAATGTGACTGGGTTGGGTATCATACCAGTGTTATGTCACAGTGTGTAACTGTGTATGTAAGCTGCGGGGAGTGACATTTATGCCACCACTCTATCAAGCTCAGTCGTGTGAGTATTTGTTTTGTCAGCAAAAAGTCTTATTCCGAGTTCTGGACTGACTGCATATTTCTTTCATCCTGTTACTTCTTGGGAGACCGCAGCGTGGTCTAGTGGTAGAGCGTCGGTCTTGCATGCGGAAGGTCATGGGTTCAATCCCTGGACGGGTCATACCAAAGACTTTAAAAATGGTACTAGAAGCTTCCTCGCTTGACTCTCAGCATTTCGAGGAGAGTTCTAGGTCTTGTCGGCCCGGTGTCAGTATAATGGGACTGGGTGGGGTATCATACCAGTGTTATGTCACAGTGTGTAACTGTGTATGTAAGCTGCGGGGAGTGACATTTATGCCACCACTCTATCAAGCTCAGTCGTGTGAGTATTTGTTTTGTCAGCAAAAAGTCTTATTCCAAGTCTTGGACCGACTGCATATTTCTTTCATCCTGTTACTTCTTGGGAGACCGCAGCGTGGTCTAGTGGTAGAGCGTCGGTCTTGCATGCGGAAGGTCATGGGTTCAATCCCTGGACGGGTCATACCAAAGACTTTAAAAATGGTACTAGAAGCTTCCTCGCTTGACTCTCAGCATTTAGAGGAGAATTCTAGGTCTTGTCGGCCCGGTGTCAGTATAATGTGACTGGGTGGGGTATCATACCAGTGTTATGTCACAGTGTGTAACTGTGTATGTAAGCTGCGGGGAGTGACATTTATGCCACCACTCTATCAAGCTCAGTCGTGTGAGTATTTGTTTTGTCAGCAAAAAGTCTTATTCAAAGTCTTGGACCGACTGCATCTTTCTTTCATCCTGTTACTTCTTGGGAGACCGCAACGTGGTCTAGTGGTAGAGCGTCCGCCTCGCATGCGGAAGGTCGTGGATTCAATCCCTGGCCAGGTCATACCAAAGACTTTAAAAAAGGTACTTGAAGCTTCCTCACTTGACGCTCAGCATTTAGAGGAGAGTTCTAGGTCTGGTCGGCCCGGTGTCAGTATAATGTGACTGGGTGGGGTATCATACCATGTGTCTGCGGCATGAAACTCAAGTGTGACAGCGCTTAGAATACTATCTCATGTGGACACCGTCGCGATATGACTGAAAAATTGTAGAAAGCGATGCTGAACACCATACAACAACAACAACAACTTCTTGGGCTCAACAGCAAGCTGCGATCATGTTTATTCAGAGAAGTGTTTGTTTGCATCAATCTCTGCCATCTATGGAATTTAAAGATTTGTTTCCTTTTTGTTGGGGAATATAATCACAATGTGTACATACCCTTTTAGAAGAGAAACATATGTAACAGTCCAGCTGACTTAGTTGACCTTTAGCCCTGCCAGAAAATGTTCTGGGTTCGAGTCTCGGACTAACTGCATATTTTTCATATGCTGTTGAGTTTGTAGTTTAGGGCCTCAGCCAAGCTTTAACATTTTAAGTTTTAGGTTTTATTGATGTATACAGGCATCAAAGGTCTCCGGTCAAGAGCAAGTTGGCCAGTTACTTGTATAAGGTGAATTTCTAGACATTCCAAGAAATTGGAAATTATTGTACTTGCTTTTCTGTTTGTTTGTTTGTTTTTAGCTCTACTGGCCAGAAGGACTTATGCAATGGTGCATTGTCTGTCGTCCGTCCTCTGTTGTCCATTAGCAGCACTTTTTCTGAAACCACTAGACCAATTAAACTCAAACTTCACATGGATGTTCCTTTTGCATAAAAGACTGTACAGAAGATTTTTTTTTCAATCTGAAATTCAAGATGACCATTGTTATGGCCATCGTTACTAAAAAAAGTCGAAAACTTAAAAAATCTTCTTCTCATGAAATGCCCAACAAATTTTGAAAATATTTATGAAGTAATTATAGCCAACTATAGTTCTGTTAGATTTGTACAAATGGTGTCCATGGGGTTAAAAATTACCATACCCTGATGATTCAATTATGGGACACGTCATTATAATAATAAACATAAATACTTTTTTTGAAAACGAGCAAAGCTCTGACTTCCTTAGCTGTCGTGCATCCCCAGCAATCGGTTATACAAACCGGCAGAAACCGCCCTATTCATCTGACCGATAAAGTAGTTCACAACTTTCAACACGCATTTACAGTAGCAGAGGACGTATTATACAACAAAAGTTTCAAAGTTTTTTTATTTATATGGTGTTTTTCTGTACAAAAGTTCAAAAATACGATACGGGAAGCATACAATTTGCATGGAAATGCGGAAGAATACACTTCTCTTGCTGTGCTCTAAAAAAACGTGGCAATTTTCATTGATAAAAAAATGTTTTACGCATTAACTACTAGTACCTGGTGAGGGAGGATATATAATCTCTAACATTTAACGGTTAATTAGGTCATCTGACCGTTGTGTTTCTGTGTTGTATTTTTTAGATTGATTAAATCTGGGTCACACAACACTGTTTATAATGCTATTTATTGAGTATTAATATTGTTGATTGAAAGCTATATGAGAATCGAACATAACTCAAGTCAGTATATGCGTAAATATATAAGTAGGTCATGTTTGTTTTGGTCTAGACAAAGAGTTATGGATATGATTGTGTTGTATATTCTTGGACAATCAGGAACATTTTGTGCTGAATGCGTTTCGTTATTAATAAATCATAACTATTGAACTGGAGATATTGAAATTAACTGGAATTGTACACCACTACTCAGTTCCTTCGATTTTGGAGAAACATCAGAATATGAAGGTTTGTTTGTGAAGCTTTCATATAGGTTGTTCATGTTGATAACTTTTATGTGAAGATGTGGAAAGGAATCCTGGACTACCACATTACCAGTTTACAAAATGTCTTGAAATGGATATTTTCACCAGGGTCATCAAATATTCAGTCAATTTTCACACGGAAGACGGTGTGTACCATGGTGTTTGCATTTTTTCAAATGCTTTCTTAAAACCGTTTGATAGCTACTGTTGGAAAAGTATTGATATGGACCCTGTATTGTATGCAGGAGATTATTTATACAGATACACAAAAGAAATATACCTACATTTTCGAATTAACACAAGTAGCGAGCCTTCCCTCAGGCCCTTCAGACCTTTGATTTATTAAATGGAACTGATTTAGCCTACATTTTCACATTATGTGGTCAGGGAGGTTCAGATTTGTAAAAGTGATTGGGTTCCACTGTCTTGAGAGGTCAGGAAGGGCCCCAAAAGGGTAAAAATTAGGAATTACAAAAATCATTTTCTTAAGAACCAGTCAAATTTGTTCATATTTGGTATGAATTATCCCAATGTGTAGGGGTTTCAATGCAGATCTAAGAATTAATGGGCTAATATTTTTATGGGCCCTGTAAGGGGACTTAAAATTTTACATTGAGATAATATTGCAAAACAGAAAATGCTCATTTTTGCATCCTCTGAAGCATCATCATATTAATCATAGAAAATAAGACTTGGGTCAATAAGGAGAATTGACTTTTCATAATGGGCCAGGATGGGACACAAAAGGGTTAAAATAGAAAAGTTTCAAAAATCTTCAACAACCGATCAGCAAAATTGCTTGTATGTATAGGCGACTTTGAGTTTTATATTGGAATACTATGGGAAAACAGAAAATTCTAATTTTTTTCATCCATTTATGATTTTTAGCTCTACTGGCCAAAGGCCAGAAGTGCTTATGCAATGGCGCATTGTCTGTCGTCTGTTAGCAGCACTTTCTCTGAAACCACAAGGCCAATTAAACTGAAACTTCACATGGGTGTTTCTATTGCATAGGAGACTTTACAGAAGATTTTTTTTTTTTGATCTGAAATTCAAGACGGCCGCTGTTACTAAAAATAGTCCAAAACTTAAAAAATCTTCTTCTCATGAACGGCCCAACAGATTTTCAAAATGTTTATGTAGTAATGATGACCAACTATAGTTTTGTTAGATTTGTTCAAATGGTGTCCCTAGGGTTAAATATGACCCCGCCCTGAGGGTTCAATTAGGGGACACATGTCATTATAATTTTTTTTTTTTTTTTTTAAATGGAAATGATTTTGCCTATATATCTTCACAGAAGCATTGTATAGTGAAGGAGGTTCAGATTTGTAAAAATGACTGGGTTAGACTGTCTTAAGAGGTCAGGAGCGGCCCCAAAAGGGTAAAAATTGGGAATTATTAAATTCGTTTTCTTAAGAACCGGTATGTCAGATTTGTTCATATTTTGCATAAATTATCCCTATGTGTAGGGGTTTGATTGCAAATAAGAATTTAGGGGCTAAAATTTATAGGGGCCCTGTAAGGGGACTTAGAATTTTACAAAGGGATACTATGGGAAAACAGAAAATTCTCTTTTTCTTTCATCTGTTCTGAAACTACTAGGCCAATTAAACTGAAACTTCACATGGGTGTTTCTATTGCATAGGAGACTATACAAAAGATTTTTTTTTTCGATCTGAAATTCAAGATTTTAAAATAGTCCAAAACTTAAAAAACCTCATGAACGGCCCAACAGGTTTTCAAAATGTTTATGTAGTAATGATGACCAACTATAGTTCTATTAGATTTGTTCAAATGGTGTCCCCAGGGTTAAAAATGACACTGCCCCGAGAGTTCAATTAGGGGACACATGTCAATATAATATATATATATATATATTTTTTTTTAAATGGAAATGATTTTGCCTATATCTTCACTAAAGCAATGTTAGGTGAAGGAGGTTAAGATTTTTAAAAATGACTGGGTTCCCATGTCTTAAGGGGTCAGGAGGGCACCCAAAAGGGTACAAATTGGGAATTAGTAAAATTGTTTTCTAAACAACCGGTATGTCAGATTTGTATATATTTGATATAAATTATCCCTAAGTGTAGGGGTTTGATTGCAGATAAGAATTTAAGGGCTAAAATGTATAGGGGCCCTGTAAGGGGACTTAGAATTTTACATAGGGATACTGTGGGAAAACAGAAAATTTTCTTTTTTTTTCATTTATTCTGAAACCACTAGGCCAATTAAACTGAAACTTCACATGGATGTTTCTATTGCATAGGAGACTATACAAAAGATTTATTTTTTCTATCTAAAATTCAAGATGGCCACCGTTACTAAAAATAGTCCAAAACTTAAAAAATCTTGTTCTTATGAATGATCTAACAGATTTTCAAAATGTTTATGTAGTAATGATGACCAACTATAGTTTTGTTAGATTTGTTCAAATGGTGTCCCTAGCGTTAAAAATGACCCCGCCTCGATGTTTCTATTGCATAGTAGAATTTCAAAAAGTGCTATGGCCACTATGAGTCAGTAGAGCGTCCACAGTCCCTCTGGGGCCTCTTGTTCTATTCAGTTTGAGTTGTGAAGCATCTTCTAGTCATAACAAATAAGATTTTATTCAATAATTGACTTTCCAAAAGGAGCCAGATTGGGTCACAAAATGGTTAAAATTGAACATTTTCAAAAGATTTCTTCTCAACAACTGGTAAGGCAAATTTGTACATAATATTATTTAAGTAATCCCTATGAGTAGAGGTTTGAAGTTACAAATCAAGGGGCTTGTATTTATAGAGGCCCTGTTAGGAAGGACAGTGGTTCTACTCAGTCTAAGTCAGTCTGAGGTCTTCATCCATATATATATGTGTGTGTGTGTGAATGTATATCAATTTTGATGAGAGCTACCCGATTTATTAGAGTTGCTAAGAATTTTTACTCCATTGTAAATATAAAGTAACATTTTCATTTCAGTATGGCATATATATTTTTTTGTCCACGAAAAGAAATAATGGGTGTAAGGTAAAATGTTACAATTTATGTCTATGAGAAATGGAATGGTGGTATCTGACCTGTAGAGTAACAAATTTCTTGTGTGCTATTACAGTGACCGTGAAAAACAGGTTCAGGCTGCCACAGACAAAGTGTTTGTGAACTTTGGTAAAGAAATTTTGAAGGTGATCCCAGGTCGTGTCTCAACAGAGGTAGATGCAAGGTATGTATATATGCCAAAATTTTTGTCAAATCTGTCTAATAATAATATTTAGTAACATAAATGACAAGTTTGAGATTTGTGAACAAATGTTTTATTTTCGAGATATTGACGTTCCAACACTTTTTTTAAAAAAAAACCCACTTAAATACAAGTATTTCTTTTATACAAGGCTGACATCAAAAGTGTTTTAGAGGAGTGCATTTGCTATCATTGAAATCACTGGCATTGTGACAGTTATGGCCATGCTGTGTGTGGCTTATCCAATATTAGTCGGTTAAAGGAATTTTGTTTGATACTTAAATGCATGTTTCAATGTTGTACTGTTAACCTCTTCATGTATTGCGTCACTATCAGGTTATCATTTGACAAAGATGAGATGATCAAACGGGCCCAGAATTTTATTGCCATGTATGAGAAAGAAGGAATCGGCAAGGACAGAATTCTGATTAAATTGTCTTCCACCTGGGAGGGAATCGAGGCCGCCAAGTAAGCAGCAGTTTTATAAATTACAATGAGGATTGCAATATCACCATGCACATTTGAGAAAATTTGCCGACAGTTGTAGTTAGTAAATAGAGGATCTTACCCGCGAGCTCATTAATTAATGAATTTATTAAATGAGTTTGCAAAAATAAATTGTGAGAGGCCCTGCTGGGTATTCTGTCATTTTGTTGATATGTTTTAATAAATTTAATAATAAATGAGCACAAATATGAGATTCTTTTTATCATATAACTCAAAATAAATGGTATATTTAAAGGTCATCTCTAAAAATGCTGATTTCATTTATTGTAACTTGCAACTACCCATTGAGTATCCTCATACAATTTACCCAAGTGAGTCTGTGTGTCAATCGTTTGCCAATAGTGAGTTTTCATTTCAATTTGTTGATGATACAGTCTAACCTGTCTTAAGCAGTCAGTCAAGGGAAGATGGAAACGTGGCCTTTTAAGACAGGTTTTTACTTAATACAGGTTAATTTGCCCTAAAAGCATAGAAATGGGAAAAAGCAAATTTGGATGCTTAAAAAAAGTGGCTGCTTAATAGAGGTGACTGCTTACACAGGTTTGACTGTATATACATATTTAGTAATTTGACAGTTTAATTATTGTATTTTGTCAGAGTGTTGGAGAGTGAACATGGTATCCATTGCAACATGACTCTGCTGTTTAACTTTCATCAGGTGAGTAACTTATGGTAGGTGGACATTATATACCCACCCACTCAAATATATTCACACACTAAACATGTTCTGGTGGGTCGTATTTAACCATTTAATTTTCTTACCCGAGATTGTACATTTTTATGATACGTGGGATCCACACCACAAAGTGAAATTCGAAACTTTTCTTATTAATTTTTGGCTAAGGTATGGGTAAACCGCCTACTTATTCATTGAAAACATATCATTTAACTGCTGTGTGTTTTTTAATGGGGTTTAACGCCATTTTAAACACATTCATGATTGCAGGTTATATATGGCATATCTAGTTTATCTGGTGAAGGAAGACCTAAGAATTAAATCGGAGTAGAACCATTGTCCTTTTGCAAGTAACTGGCAGACTTTCTCACACAAAGTTGTTGGACTGAGCTGGGCTTGAACCCGCAACCTCAGATGAAATTGATGTGCCTAAGTACTGTTCAAAAGTCAAGGTCAGAAATAAATTTCTTGATCGCTCTATATCTTTTAAACTACTTGACAGATTTTGAAACAACTTGGCAATATGTTCGCCATAATCAGACAGTGTGTTATGCGTAAACCAAGGTCCATAGCTCAAAAATCAGGGGAAGAGTTCAAGGTCAGAAATAGGTACAAAGCTTCATGTCCACCCCATATCTTGTAGATCACCAGACAGATTTTGAAATATGGCACAAATGTTCTCCATAATCAGATAACTTGTCAGTCACAAGACCCAGGGTTATAGCTTAAAGGTCAAGGTCATACTTTAAGGTTCAAGGTCAGAAATAGGAACAGTATTTCATGTTGGCTCCATATCGTCTAACCCCTAAACCATCTGTCAGAACTTAAAATAACATGCCACAAATGTTCACTATAATGAGACAAATATTTCATCACATGTCTGTACATTGCAGCACATGGGGATCTATTTATTGCTAGTTTCTTACATCTACATATGATAGCTTCAACAATTTTATCTTGTTTCTTTATTGCACTGTGTTTGTTGGGCCATTCTAAATTAATTGCTAGATTATCATCCAAATCTTTCAACAAAAAAAACCGGGGTATTTTTTAAAAAAAACATTGTGTGAAAATAAAAAGGGTTGGGGCGGCATGAAAATTAGAGGGGGGGGGGGGGGGGGGGGGGACAGTCTAGCAATTAATTTATTGTGACCTTATATTTAAAGACTATTCTGGAATGTGTATTTTACCTATAAAAATCTCATAAAGACGCTGAATACTATAATGATAAAAAATCTGCCTCGCTGTATACATTTGTGGGTTCTATTTTTTATGACAGTCTATTAGTTTGGTTTGAATTGTTTGTTTTGAATATTTTTAGCGTCAATTTAAATTTTTTATGCCATTGAGGACTAATAGACGATCATTTAACCACTCTTTCCGAGGATCCCGGAAAGTTAAGCAGTACTTAAGCAAGTAATTGATAACTTTATAACTTGAACCAGTGGTGAGAGACGAATGACAATTAAACACAGTGTAGTATATCAGCCGTCATGGAGACTGTCTCTTTGGTTTGGTGTTGATCATATATTAACAGATACCCTATCTGTTAATAGTTGATCTAATATTAACAGATACCCTATCTGTTAATAGTTGATCTAATATTAATAGATACCCGATACCCTATCTGTTAATAGTTGATCTAATATTAACAGATACCCTATCTGTTAATAGTTGATCTAATATTAATAGATACCCGATACCCTATCTGTTAATAGTTGATCTAATATTAATAGATACCCTATCTGTTAATAGTTGATCTAATATTAATAGATACCCTATCTGTTAATAGTTGATCTAATATTAATAGATACCCTATCTGTTAATAGTTGATCTAATATTAACAGATACCCTATCTGTTAATAGTTGATCTAATATTAATAGATACCCTATCTGTTAATATTAGATTCGTATTGTGTCTCGACCCTGCAGCATGATATTCCAGATTGGCAGCATCATAATACTGTGTTAAGTGGGCTTTGTCCTGATATGGCAGGAAGCTTGTTAGGAAGAAATGCTAAACACCATACAATACTGTTTGTGGTGTTCATAACAGATTGATATTTGTTGACTTTGTTGGCAACTGCTATTGTTGATTTATACTTTATAAGATTAGCTCAATTGCAAAATGAGCTCAAAACTTCTGTGAAATGCTTTCATGTCCTTTTCCAGTGCAACCAGTACTGGATGTTATGTTTTCCTGTGTGCAACCAGTACTGTGTGTTATGTTTTTCCTGTGTGCAACCAGTACTGGGTGTTTCGTTTTCCTGTGTAAAACCAGTATTGAGTGTTATGTTTTCCTGTGTAAAACCACTACTGGGTGTTATGTTTTTCCTGTGTAAAACCAGTACTGGGTGTTATGTTTTCCTGTGTAAAACCTGTACTGGGTGTTATGCTTTCCTGTATATAACCTGTACTTGGTGTTATGTTGTCTTGTGTAAAACCAGTACTAGGTGTTATGTTTTCCTGTGTAAAACCAGTACTGGGTGTTACGTTTTAAGAGCCCATCTGGTCAAGACTGGAATTGAACTTGTGACCTTAGGTGTTGAGCAACTCTGCACCATCTTTGCTTATAAATGATATTGCTGCAATGAACTACCAGGTGAGAGATAATTTGATATGTTATATATGATACAGGCTGTTGCATGTGCGGAGGCTGGGGTGACACTGATATCACCGTTTGTGGGCCGCATATTTGACTGGTTTGTTGCACACACCGAACAAAAAACGTTTGATTATTTGGACGATCCAGGTGAGTGAATGACCATAGTATGTTATAGATAGTATGTAATAACAACTGTACCTACCATAGGGTTGAAATAAAATTGTATAACCACAAAAGCCACTGTTAGAATCATGGAAAACATTGTAAGTTTGAATAAGATTGCATAACCACAATAGCCACTGTACACTGTGCCCGGATGTTTCACATTATGTCTGCTCAGAAACATTCTGCAGCATAATTTTGTGAAAAAATGATGAAACAGCAAGTCTGTTTTTTAATTAAAAGACATTTAAATATTGATTTTGAAACGATGACGACTCACGGAACTTTGCGACATTAAGGAATCTGCCACTGTAATTTAGGTTCATGTAATATAAACACCTCAGCACAAGCCAAACCTGGAAACCCATAAAAACATGGCTGTTTTTTTTTTTGTAAATATTTTTTCACAATTCTTTGAGGATGTATTGGTGTAGTATACAAACGGAAGGATCTGCTTAAAAAATGAACTAATACCACTAATTGATAAAAGAGACAATTGAAGAAAACATACGAAACACCCTTTGCTTTGGTATAACAGTAATGATGGTGAACATGTTCAAACAACAACTTGTTTTGGTTTTGTAATATCATATCATTTACATATTCAGTTGAGTAGCCAGTGTAGATTAAAATAAGATGATTTAACCAGTTTGGTTTACAAATTAGAGTACAATTAAACCAGTCAAGGAAAGGAGCAAAATCGACCTTGTAAGACAGGTTGTTGTTCAGTTCAGGTTATGGCCTTGTAAGACAGGTTGTTGTTCAGTTCAGGTTAATTTTCTCTGAAGTATTTAAATAGGAAATAACAGAAGTGGCTGTTTAAGACAAGTGGCTGCTTAGTTAACCTCTTATACAGGTTATACTGTATAAAGTTACCACACCAATTCGGGTTAATATTTTTAATATAAAAAAAAATACTGAAAAAGTAGGAGATTTGTTTACAAAAAGTAACATTTTTTGTAAAATTGCTTCAGTTTTTAAATTTGATATGAACAAAATTTATAAAATACCAAAAATGTTGCACAGTATCACAACAATATTTTCAGCAAATATGTCTCACTTATAAGAAAATACTAAAAATTGATGTCTTGTTTTAAAGTACTATCTCCATTGTAAATGATTCCATTTTCCCCTCATTTTGCTATAAGCTGCTCCATTAGCCTAATAAATGAAGCATTGCCCTCGGCAGCTACAAACTAAAGAATAAGCTTTCTTTAGATTATTGTAACAACCCAGCAGTAAATTGGTAAGCTTCTTTGTTCTTAAAGCAACACATCCACGTTTAAACTTTTTTAAAAAAAATTTCAATTGAGTTGTGAGCACATTTCCCATACATAAATATATGGTCAGTGAGCTGTATATGTGCTAACAAACACTATCCAGAACACTTTTGAATTATAAAAAAAGATGTTCAAATTATAAAGCGTGACAAACGCTTTATAAATTATTTTTAAATTGCCGAGGATTCCAACTTGGCTTCAAATTGAATTATGCGAGTCGTATTAAAAAACTTTAAGTTTTAGTGCGTAGTGTACTTACCTGCCTTGAAAGTCATTTTGACAATTTTTTTTGACTCGGGTGAGTTACACGCTTGTTTTATAAAGTGTTAGTCACGCATTATAATTTGGGCATCATTTTGTTCGGGATTGTGTTTATATGCTCTTATACAGCTAATTGATCATATGTTTGTATGGGAAATGTGCTCATAACTCAATTTTTTTTTTTTTTTAAAAGTTCAAACGTGGATGTGTTGCTTTAACTGCCAAGGCAAGATTTGATGATTAGAATGTCAGCTTTCTTTTAATATTTAACATACTGTATATATTCTTCCAGCCATTAATTTTCAGAATTCCTAAAGTGAACTCGTCCGTCATTATTTCTGGACTAATTCATTTCCTTACAATGTTGACCTGATCGGACTGTGGTATGGGTTTCTCACAGGTTAATTTGTATATGAGAAGATATGTAAAAATACAAAACATTTATTATCTGTATATGGTTGTATAGGAGTGAAGAGTGTGACCCGCATCTACAACTACTACAAAAAGTATGGGTATGACACCGTGGTGATGGGAGCCTCATTCAGAAACACTGACCAAATTAAAGGATTGGTTGGCTGCGATCTTCTCACTATATCGTAAGTTAACACCCATTTAAAAGGATTATAAAAGGATTTTTCAAAATTTTGAAATTGGCTAAAAATGTGTTTTCAAATATATTACCTATATATACTCATTGATCATTATAGCAAAAATAATATCTATTTAAACATGCAAAAATAAGGGGTTTCCTAGCTTGAGCTGCATGCCTAGGTTAGACAAAAACAGATTCTTGCTTAAAATTGCAACATATTTCGTGACATATTAAGTGAGTCACTTGATTCTATTTTGGTTTCAGTTTGATCTGTCAAACAGGTTTACAAGTTGTAAAATTTGTTTCATCTTAGAAAGAGTCTGAATGATGATGTGAAGGTCACCAAGCAGTATTTAAGGTAGTTCGCGGCGTTCCTATCAGATTTTTTGACATATGGCGTAATTTATCACACGTCTGTACAATTGATCTCTGAAGTCTCAGCTTTCGTTTAAGCTTTGTTTTATTTAATATAGTACCATAGTTTCTTGTTAACAGCACCTCCTGGTGATACGCATTATTTCGGATATTTATTCAAAATTGTTTTTGATAACATTATTAATTGACTCATTTTATTTCCTGCGATAAGTTAATAACTTTCATGCAGATAAAATATAATTTGTGTTACCTTTACATCTAATCGTTACGCATGGGTTAATATAAACGCGGGTTTAAAAACAACGAATTTTCAACATTCACAGCTGATTACGCGAAAAAGCTCTGGTTCAAGCTCTTTAATTTCACATATGTTAAACTTTATTAATTTCACTAAAATATGATCAAATAAAAAGAGGGTGTGTTCACGCTAGTTTTTTCATCAATTTGAATTTAAATTAATATTAAACACTTAAAAAAACACGACGTTTGCTTGTGATTTCGAACGACGTCAAGAAACGCCATATAATACTTGCGTAAAATAATGACGTCGTCCGAAACAGCAGACAAACGTCGTGTGTTTTTAAGGTTTTCATTTTAAATTTAAATTCGAATTAATGAAAAAACTAGCGTGAACACCCCCTCTTTTTTTTCTATCATATTAAAGTAAAATTTATGAAGTTTAATATTTGTAAATTCCAAGAACTTGTACCAGCGCGTTTTTATGCAATCAGACGTGAACGTTCAAAATTTATTGTTTTTAAACCTGCATTTAAACCAACCCCGTCGTTATGATTAGACGTGAAAGTAACATAATTTGTATTTTATCTGTGTAAAAGTTATATTCTTCCCACAGGTAATAAAATCAGTAATGTAAAAATGTTA
This sequence comes from Panopea generosa, assembly GCA_029582155.1. Classification (NCBI taxonomy): domain Eukaryota; kingdom Metazoa; phylum Mollusca; class Bivalvia; order Adapedonta; family Hiatellidae; genus Panopea; species Panopea generosa. The sequence goes on from CM055898.1 coordinate 51,071,865, forward strand.
TCAAAAACAATTTTGCGTTAATATTGACTATTTCATAAGGGAAACGCGGCGAAAATCGTCTGTTAAATACATAACGCTAGGAGGCGCTGTTAACGAGAAACTGTGGTATAATTTTTAAAAAAAAATAAAGTTAAACAAAAGCTGAGACTTTATAGTACACGTGTACAAATTATTGATAATTTTCGCGAGATATCAAAAATCGGCTAGGAACGCCGCGAACTACCTTAAGTGCTGTCTATTTTTAGGATGGAAATTTTGTTTCAAGTTTACCACTCCGATTGAAACATCGATTGTGTTACGCTTTGGTGGATTTGATACAACCAGGTTTTTTTTATTAATGATAATGAGATATTTTTATCCATTTTAAAATAATTTTATTTTTTTAAGACATTCATTACATATTTAGTGATACATTCCCCTAAAAGGGTCACACAACAATCTTGATAAAATTTTACTCAATATCGTTATTTAAAATTTTATATCTACACGGTGCAAACAAATAAATAACCCAATATTTTCATTTCTTACTATATTGCAAAGGAGCATAACTCTTGTAAATGCTTGAAAGGTATCCCCTTTTTTTAGCAGCTTTGTGTCAAAAAATTATAAATATATTTTAATTTCATCACATTTTATCAGTATGGCAGAAAAAATCATAGAAAATATTGATTTGTAGTTTTTTGTTTAATCAATTTTATATATATATATATAGCAAAAGTACCGTGACTTCACTTGTTTTGTAAAAACTATTAATAATTCTTAAATATGAAGTTGCAGACAAAATAATTGTAGGGTAATATATTCATAATGGTAATATGTTCTTGGTGTAATTATTGTTTCATGAACATGACTAAACCTCTATTTCAATATTGTTGTGTACACCTTTAAAATGAAAGTCTATCTGGACAGAGTAGAACAATCATCATGAGAATGGCCTTGTGTGAAGTGTGAATAAAATATATCTCGCTTGCAGTAAATTCCTATCAAAGATTCTCTCCTTGATAAACATTGCAATGACATTTAATACTGTTTTAAGGGTTTATATAGTTTGCTTTATTAGTGCTAAAAGGTACCAAGTACTTTCTTATTTCATTTACGCTTGGTACCTTATTGCACCAATGGTACACATTATAAAACCAATTTAATAAAATTCACAAATCATGTGTTGTAAGGAACTCCTGGGTAGATTAACTTGAAGGTCTCCAATAAAGGTCAGTAGATGAAGAAGTGATTGTGAAAATATGTGTCATAAATGTTCATTGTTAAAGGACAATTTTTTTAGACAACTGCTGGAAGTTCTACCTTGAAAGGCAAGGTCAAAGTAAACAAAAATGGTATTATTCTTTAACCCTGTACTCCATAGATATGCAGCAATCACAGAAGGCCTTTGAAAACAGTGCAGGAAGGACTTCCTGCACTGTTTTCCACTCTGTCAGTTAATATAAACATAATTCACCCAATAATTCAAAAGCCTTCTATATACGAGGTTTCCAAAAGCGTCTATATTAGGTGTCCAAAGGCGTCTATATGAAGTAAAGGGTTAAAAGGTAAATAATTAATATAATTACAACACTTGTAAATTAGAGATATAATAGATTAAATTATTCTCTTTGTTACTATGCATTTTCTTCTGCCTACTTATGTGCCAACATATTTATATAAGTGATCGTTTTTACAGGCCAGGATTGTTGAAGAAACTTTCTGATGCCAACGAAGATTTTGGTCAGCAGCTGTGTAAACAGACAGGTCAGTAAAAGTATTGGTCTCATATATTTCACAGCTGTCTACATGTGATAGTTTATGGAATTTTAAATGCCTCACAGTTCACATCTGAGTCATAACCTGTATTATCAAATATTAAAAGTAAAATTAACAAAATATTCACTGGATTAAGTTTACCAGGTCAAATTGGAAAGCTGTCTATCTCCCTGCGCATGTGTCCAGCCTAATTTGTTTCCGAAAGATAACTCGAAAAATACTTAAACAAATTCAATGACCAATGGAAGAAACATAACTCTATATTGACAAAATTATATATGACATAATTATCACCCCTTTTTTCCTTTTTTTGCAGTTATATTTGCTTGTCATGAGTATTTCTTCAAAAGTATGTAAGGGAATCTAATAAGACTTGGAACATGGATAGAAACAATGTGCCATAACTCTTGACTAATGACAATAATAGATGTATCTCCCCTTTTGTACTTTTTTTATGCCCCCCTAAAAAATTTTGGGGTGGCATATAGTAATCGCAGTGTCCGTCCGTCCTTCCGTCCGGTATTTCGTTTCCAGCCTGTATCTTTGTCATGCATAGGTTGATTTTGTTGATACTTGGTACAAATGATCAACATAACATGATGACGTGTCGTGAGTAAGACCCACACCCGTACCTCATAGGTCAAGATCACAATTTGAGTTTGTTGAATACACTTTGAGTCTGTGTGAGATTTCGTGTCCGGCCTGTAACTTTGTCATGCATAGATGGATTTTAATGGTACTTGCTACAAATGATCAACATAACATGACGACTAGTCACGAGTAAGACCCACACCCATAATTCAAAGGTCAAGGTCACTATTTGAGTTTGTTTGACAATATTTCGAGTTTGTGTGAGATTTCGTGTCCGGCCTGTAACTTTGTCATGCATACATGAATTTTATAAATACTTGCTACAAATGATCAACATAACATGACAACATGTCGCGAGTAAGACCCACATTTGTACCTCAAAGGTCAAGGTCACAATTTGAGTTTGTTTAACAATACTTTGAGTCTGTGAGATTTTGTGTTCAGCCTGTAACTTTGTCATGTACAAATGGATTTTAATGATACTTGCTACAATTGATCAACATAACATAACAACGAGTCGCGAGTAAGACCCATAGCTGTACCTCAAAGGTCAAGGTCACAATTTGAGTTTGACAACACTTTGAGTCTGTGTGAGATTTCGTGTCCGGCCTGCAACTTTGTCATGCATAGATGGAATTTTATAAATACTTGTTATAAAAGATCAACATAACATCATGACGTGTTGCACTACCCAAACTCCCACTTAAAAGGTTAAAGTCACAATTTAACTTTGTTTGACAACACTTTCAGGTATTTTGACATTTCTTGTCCGGTCTCATCTATAGATAAATTTTAAAAACACATGGCTCAGTTGATCAACATGACATAATTAAGTGTCGCATGTAAGACCCAGAACCTTTCCTCAAAGATCAAGGTCACACTTGCAATTTGTTTGATATTGTGTGTCTGGTCTGTGACTTTGCCTTTAACTTGGCTCAATTTATCAAAATGACACAACGACGTGTCATAAGTAAAACCTATATCCATACCTCAAAGGTGAAGGTCACACTTTTAGTATGTATGACAACACTTTGAATCTGTTTGAGATTTCAAGTCCGTCCTTTAACTTTATCATACATGGTTGGATTTCAAAAACACTTGGCTTAATTTATCAATAAATCTGTAACTTTGTCTTACATTTAGGGATTCTAAAATAGCTTGACACAAGTGATCAGTATGTCATGATGATGTTTCAGCAGCATTTAACTGTTGAAATATCCAGACGATTACATCAGATGTCAAGGTCAAGGTTACACAAAGGTCAAGGTCATGCTTTAATGTAAAAAACATAAAACTGCATGTTTAGTCTGAAACATCAGTCTATTACTCTTTATATTGATGGATACATCGCTACCTATTATATCATAATCACATTGTTATTTTTCAACGACCATTTGGGGGGCATGCGACACTTACCAGTGACATTTCTTGTTTTTTTTTATCATATTTGCTTATCTGGAGCATATCCTCAACAGTGTATAAGGGAATGGATATAGGACCAGTGTGTAAAAATGCAGAATGAAAGAACCATAACTCTTAGTCTTGATATCTTGAATAATGACAGAATTATCTCCCCTTTTTTAAATTTATTTTCTGTTATATTTGCTTGTCCTGGGTATATCTTCAAAGTATGTAAGGAAATCCAACAAGACTTGAAACATGGATAGAAGGCAATGTGCCATTACCCTATCTTGAATAATAACATGATTATCTCTGCTTTTTGTTTATTAAATTTGGGTTGTTCTTGCTTGTCCAGAGTATATTTTACACAGTTTGAAACTGATGCTAACTACTCGATCAAGCTCTCGATTGTGAAGCATCTATTGACTCTACCAATACACGCGTCTTATAATGTGTCCAATGTTTGTCCATTAACACCATTGCACTTTCAGTTTTTATTTGACCCTGACTAAACTTGGACAAAATGTTAATGACCATAAAATCTTCGATAATATTTTAACCAGCCTGATCGGACTAGAAACAACAGAGTTATGGTCCTTGAATTATTGAGAAAATACTGATTGTTGCCTAGTAAATACAAGTCCTTTTTCCCCGTGGAGTATATTCTTCTTTTCTTTGTGTAAATATTATTGATAAGATTTATGAACAAGTAGCATTTACAACTTGCACACACATGTATCTTAAGGTTTCATGGTATAAATATTCTTATAGTACATGTAAGAGGTGATAAATGTTGTTTAGTGATAATGGTAACTATGTCATTTAACGCTGTTCTCCAATAATTCTTGTTAATCACTTTTATTCTTTTCCAGCCAAGAAGTTGGACATAGAACGTGTGGAGGTAAACGAGAATGTGTTCCGCTGGCAGATGAACGAGGATGCCATGGCTAATGACAAGCTGTCCGAGGGAATCAGAAAGTTTGCAGCAGACTCTGTGAAGCTTGATAACATGTTGCGTGCCTTGTTGCAGTAACTCATGCCAGTTTCGAAGGACAACAGACAGAATACGCAGCTGATTGGCCGATAAATTCGCCTACTTAACTTACCTAATGAACCTTTTATTGACAAATAGACAAAACAAAATGTGCTCGAATATGTCTTTTATATATATTTTATGCATTGAGCTTGATCTGAGAGGTTTGGAGATGGAGAAAAATATGTTTTAATGTACCTCAGGACAGATAGCCAGGTTTACTGGTTTTGATATTTGAAGTTAATGTTTGCTTGCAATAAAAACACAAAATATTTTATAATTAATCTTTACACAAGACAAGCTTGGTATTAATTTCTTAATGTTATTATTCAGATGCAACATTGCGGAGCTTCCATATGTCATTCCTATCATCATCTGTACTATCATTTTAGAATAATCCAAATCCTAAATGTTGTTGCATCAAGAGTCCTGCTATGCTTTCTCGTTGTTGACAGTCTTCATCAAACTTATCTACTGGATTGTGTCCCTTGTAACAGTTTATAATGTGCCTAATTGTAGAAATTTATACTGTGCCTAATTACATCAAAGTTATGAGTCTTTAAAATTGGCAATTTTTAAAGACTACTAAATACACTGCGGTCCCGTTATAACGCGGTCCGATATAACGCGAATTCCGTTATAACGCGGTTTTTGCTTGGCTCCCAATTTTTCGGCGGGGGGGAAAGGTCGTGATACAAAACTTGAAAATATGCGCGAATGACCAAATGACAACCAAACAAAAGATCGTCGCCATGTTTTGATTTGATAATCGCTCATCTTCTACTCACCAATTAGCCTTGATTATAACAAACTGTTATAACCATTACCTCATGGTGGTTTAAAGGATTGTTTAAGGGATTGATTCATGCCAGCATTGACAATTAACAGTTTGTAATAATCCCGAGTGCTTCAATAAATGCTGACACGCGCCAAACACGGAAGCCATATGCAAACTTTGTTATTATCGAGTGATCACGTGATCAAGCAACGAAGCGGTTGACAGGTATTAATATATCGCGGGTATCTTATCGGATCGTAAACACAAACTTATTTTTATTATTTAATTGTTGTTAATACTTCAGATTTATATTTTTAATATTTTTATACTAATAGCGTTGAGTTTAAATTGAAGCGCGATTTTTTATATAGACACCGTTTTTTCTCCTTCCGGGTTAAACGGAAATGGCTGCCAATTTTAGTATAATCAAAACACGAAAACGTTTTTCTTTCTTTTCTTTTTTTGTATTAATTTCATACATATCTAAGTGTATCTGTTGTAACTAAATACGCGTTGTATCATATTACAATGCAAACAATACCATTCACAGTAGGACAGCACGATAGGTGTGAAAAAACGACATCGATTTTTTTTCGAGGTAATTATCGCTATAACGCGGTCCGCTTATAACGCGGTTTCGTTTTATGGACCCCAAGATCCGCGTTATAACGGGACCCGAGTGTATCAAAGGTAGCAAAATGATTTAGAAAAATATATGATTTTTCCAATATTTTCTGTGGAAATGTTACTTTTTGAAAGAAAATATTGTTGGTTTTGTATAAAATTGTTTTCAATGCAAATAAAATATTTACGACTTTAAGTTTTAGATTCAAAACTTCGATGAATTTAGGTCACATACTGTTGGACGGAGATGTAATATAACATATTATGCTGTTCATGATCTCTTTATTAAAGTTTATTTGTTTGATGCTGTTTCGCATGTTTACGTAGCACTTGCTGCATTGTTGTGATTTTATTTTATATGTAAATCAGCAATTTGGTTTAAAGGAAAATAGGAATAAACTAAATGTCTCATTTTTTTTCAACATTTATATTAATTGCTGTCAGTATCGGCCTGTGTTCTGGGAATCCCTTGTATAAAGCAGTCGGTTAAAGTTATTTCAAGTGTTAATGGTTTCAGTATTGACCTGAATATAGCAACAACCATCATCAGAATACAGTTTTCTATTTCCTATGGTTGCTTATGACAGTTTTGACTAACTCAATTAGGTCTTAAGTTTTTGTTTACACTAATTCAAAACTAGTTGCGATTGTAATGAATACTTGTTTGAATCGATAAAACTGGAAAGTATGTTTACTATGATAAGACTTTATTTCACAAAGTTATCAAGGAAATAACGTGGCAGCCCTTTGAATGCTCCATGATAATTGATTCTGATGTTTAGTGCAGTTTGCTAATACTGTGAATACAAATTGTAAGTATTAATGGAACTATCTATGAAAAATGAAACACTTGTCCTCTGCATCAACTCAGTGGAAATATATGTTGCATTAATTTACTTGTCACTAAGTACAGGTTAATTTTCACCGAAACCAATTAATTGTTGATGACAATTTTGGCTGTTGCATTTTAAGGGTGACCTCTAAAACTTGTTTTTCTGAACATAATTAACATATAACAAAATCAATTCTGTCAATATTTCACTTTACTTAAATTTATAATCAGATACTTTTGTAGTAATGTAGATATTTTTCTTCTTTATAGTCTTATCAAAATACATTCATATGATAACTTTTCGAGGTGATTTATAGATTAAAATTTAATATATAAGATATGTTTTGTTTTTATTTATGATACCATACTATACTTGTTTTTATAAAAAAAAGTCTGCATATAAAAGGTTCTTGTTCATAAACAATAGTTGTAACATACAAGCAGGTCATTCAAGGCTGAGTGGAGCCATCTTCAAGATAATTTATCTTGCAGGTTAATTAATGGTTTTGACCCTAGCTTGGTCCAAACAATTAATGTGAGAAAGTTTGCTAAGTTACTTGCAGAATGACAGTGGCTCTACCTGGATCAATGTATCTGAGGTCCTCCTGGATCCATATATCTGAGGTTCTGGATCCATGTATCTGAAGTCTACCTGGATCTGTGTATCTGGGGTCTTTCTCGATCTGTGTATCTGAGGTCTTTCTGGATCCATGTATCTGAGGTCTTTCTGGATCCATGTATCTGAGGTTTTCCTGAATCCATGTATCTGAGATCTTTCTGGAGCCTTGTTTCTGATGTCTTCTTAGATCCATGTATCTGAGGTCTTCCTGGATCCATGTATCTGAAGTCTACCTGGATCTTTGTATCTGAGGTCTTCCTGGATCTGTGTATCTGAGGTCTTCCTTTATCTATGTATCTAAAGTCTATCCGGATCTTTGTATCTGAGGTCTTCCTGGATCTGTGTATCTGAGGTCTTCCTGGATCTGTGTATTTGAGGTCTTCCTGGAACCATGTATCTGAGGTCTTGCTGGATCCATGTATCTGTGGTCTTCCTAGATCCATGTATCTGAGATCTTCATCCACCAGGAAGACAAACATATATGTAACCTGTAATGTATTGAAAATTGCACAAAACTCCTTTTAAAAAAACACAAAAAGTGGCAGCATTGATCTTCACTTGTATAATATAATGCTGTGGGCTAAACAAATAGGATGAATATTAAACAAAAATAAAACATTCTAAAAGCATAAAAGATGCACAAGTATACATATATTCATTTTGGGGGAACAGATCTTGATGAACTGAGTATATACACAGTAACAGTTGTCTCCCTTAGATTATAACTTTGGCTTGGAATTTAGTTATGGGAATATTTCTTGCACTAGTTATTTTTTGTAAAAAGATTGTGAGTATATGTCGGTTTCTGGTGTTGGGTTTTTATAACTGGGAGGGTGGGGTTTAACTTTACCTTGCCAAATTGTAAAGACCCACACTGGGATGACCTGATCTGCTTGCAAGATACAAAATTGTATTTAAAATTGTATAAAAAATCTTTAAAAGGCGCCTCAGATACATGCCATATGTCACATTAAAAGCAACTGCTGCAGATTAATTGTTCTCCAGTATATAGGTGCTAAACAGTTATAGAAGGGACATGGTGGTATTGACTGAGTGAACTACATGACATTGTACAATGAATGAACATTTTGTTAAATATTCATGAGATGCGAATTTACATATAACTAGCAAAGTTACACAATTTGTTTAATACTTAACACATGATATACATGCATATGCTAGTTTATATCCTGTGAAGGCCAACAAATGCAATTCATATCTTGTCTGACAATAGAGCTAGGTGCTGTTTGATGATAAGCATGCCTGATGCAGATAAATCAACGTTGAGTGTAATTTGCATTATGTAGATGTCATCGAATAAACTGTATTTTTTTTACATTTCATTACATACCATATTTACATACCAACAAAAATAACAACTACCACGTTCTTATAGGTATGGTGACCTAGACATTAGCAATTGGTTTTGTCAACATCCAACGAAAAATGAGAATGTCAGATGTTGAAGACAAAGTTAATAATAACTTAGAAATATAGAATGAAACCAGTAATTAAAAAGCCGACCATAAGCCTGTTCCTTCAAAAAGAACTATTGACCACTTATTCTGTTCAAACCAGTTTAATCCAGTTACCGAGTCAATAGTTGAAACAAAATGTTTTATCCGTTTGTGTAGGGTTTATTCAACTTGTTTTCCATTACTGAAAACAGCAATAACTGTTAAATTAACTATTTATTACATTTTGACATGGAATTATATAGAGAAGGAAATGCAACTGATTGATAGTTTGTGAACGCTCACGTATTCACGCAAAATCTCACAATATCTCATTTTCAATCATCTTAATTTCCATTCAATGCTGAAATACATGTAGGTCTACAGAACCGCAATTGTTTTCTGTCTAAATAAGGACGTCACATTCTAAATGTATTGACACTGATGACTTAGCATTGTTTTTCTCTAGCACAGATCCAGGAGGTAGCGATTAAACATTTATTAAAATCATTCTTTATTCAAGATATGCAGGTAATTCATCATTAGGAATGTAACACTTGAAATTATAATATAATCTTTTTACCATTATTCAATAGAATAAAACAATTATCTACCTTTTCAATATTCAATGGTTATATAATTATTTATCCTCGGTAAATGTCTGTTGACCCAAAGAAGGGAACTGTTACCCTCGACTTCGTCTTGGTCAATAATTTCCTGCTCTGGGACAATAGTCATTATCCTTGGATAAATAATTTTAATTATTGACCACATAAGCGGTAGATAGTTGTTTATTAGTGGTTGAGGAAGACCTCAGAATAAATCTGAATTGAACACCGTCTTTCTGCAAGTAATTGCTAAACTTTCTCACAAAGTTTTGGACAGAGCTGGGATTGAACTTATGACCTGAGCAGTTGGAGGTAAGTGGTCTTTAAGCCAATGACGCTTTGAAGGAGCCTCGTTTATGTTTCCACCCACAGGTATTAACATGAAATTCATGATCATTGTTGAAATGGTGAAGTGGTCATTAAAAAGAAATGTGAAAATTTCAATTAAAACCAAGAGGCCAAAAGTTAAGACCTGTGTACATGACATTTAGAATGTTTATAAAGGACTACAGGTCTCAATAGTTATGCTCATAATTTGTTTCCAAGAGCTTCCAATATTAATTAAAAAATTTACCAAAAAGTTTACAATGAATTTGGCTGCTTTGGCCCCAACCCAAAGGCCTTGTTGGGATTGGAACGATGAAATTCACAATTTTGATTCACCTTTCATTATAATCGGGTCACAGTTTTTGAGAAGAAAACAATTGTGAATTGTTTACAAATGCATAATGAACAAGGATGGACAAAAGGCAATCACAATAGATCACTTGTCTTATGTGACTCTAAAATTGTAACCCTGAGCTATTCTGGTCGTTTGCATGACATGTCATCTCATTGGAAAAAGTTGGGCCAATTAATTTAAAACTTCTTCATCATATGACATAATTACAGGTTGGACATGAATACCAGTCTATATGTATATTTATATATAAACATTGTAAACAATGTCATTTTCATATGTTTGACTGAGAGTATGACCTTTCCCATTAACATATGTACCCTGGTCAACCATTAAGATAAGGACTTAGGTCTTGTATGTATTGGGTAATTCCGTGGTGGTCGTTTGTGCCATGTTATTTTTAAATCCTTCCCCAGGGCCCGATTAGCTCAGTCGGCAACGCGTCTGACTTTCAATAAAGGGGTCACGAGTTTGAATCTCCGTCCAGCAACGGTCTCTGTGATGATTGATATATGACATTGTGTCTCATTATCATTTGTATCATTGCTGATTCAAGTGGGAAAGTTATCAGTTACTTGCGGAGATGGGGTATAGCTCAAGTACTTGCTAACCTTTCAGGATTCCAGGAAACAGCAGTTAACTGATCGTCTGTTAGCCCTCAATGGCATAAAAATTACGCTAAATATTCAATCAACCAATCAAACAAATCCTTCCATGTATTCTGGTGAGCGATGGAACAGACAAATTTTGGATAGATGAAACAGACATACAGATGAACAAACACAGACCGATGTTTCTGTTAGAACATACCAGGCGTACAGACAGATTTGTTTTCACATGTTGGTGAATAAAAGCTTAAAACAATGAAATTGGTAATGGATAAAAACAAATAAGACAACACAGTCTATATTTACAAATGAATTTTTTATTTTCATTAAATATAATTTGTTGTATTTACTTGCATAAGGGGTTAGCTCCCCAAGCACAATAGCATCATAAGCAATATCTCTTGCATCTCCTTGTGATGCATCCTCCTCCTCCTCCTCATCATCATCATCATCAACATAACAAGTTGTAAAATTGAAAAAAAAGTCAACATCATTAACAAATAAAGATTAAAAGATTTATAGATATATTCTTGTTACATTCTTGAACAGAAATATTATTGTCAACAATTGTTACCACAATATTGCATGCTTTTCAGTTCCAGGACACTACATACAATAGTTTCAGAACACTATATGAAATCTATTATAAAATGGAATATTATAGAATTGAGTCATACACTGAAGTACATGGAACGTTTAATGCCCATGATTCATGACTATAATGTATTACACAGTTGCATGACTATCTATGAAAAAAGTTAAATTTTCTGAAAGAATAATTCTGAGGAAATAAAAATGTATGTTTCTGAACATAACAAGAATTTATCGCCAAATCAAAACAATTTTTAATCTAGTATTTTATGACCTAGTGCCATCAACCCACCAATAAATGCCATCAGCATTAATCGTAATAAAAAAATATATATTATATGACTAGCATAATCTCCCAAACATTGTCAATTTTCTTAATCAAGAACAGTAACTGAGATTAAAAAAGTATTTTTGTAATATTGTCTCCCTTGACAAATCAAATCGCTTCACAAAGAGCAAAAAACAGTTCAACTACATATGGATTATATTGGTATTTAAGCTGTTTTACTCCAAGGTAACCAATCTTCAAGATGAGCTTTTTGTGATTCAAAAATTGTCTTTTAAAAGAACACTTAAAACTCAAAGAAAGAGAAAGAGTACAAATATTGTTATATTAAAAATTACATATGTCAATATTGCCATTAGTCCAAAGAATTCGATTTTAAGTTGAAAAGGGGCACAACTCTGGAAAATGGTTAAAAGACAGTCTCCTTCACACTTTTGTCGTCTATTTCTGTTTCATTGAATTCTATAAGCTCATTCAGTGTCGTTTGAAAAATGACACCACTTAAGCCAGTATTAAGGGGTGAGGGATGTTACATATGTCACTAACCCTCATGAACAGCCAGGGCTCAGGGGTGTTACATATGTTACTAACCCTCATGAACAGGCTCAATAAAACCCGAGTCTGGTATTTTATTATTTGGTTACATTCTGTGCTTCCAAAGAATCTTTTATCAGATATTATTTTTTAATACTAATCTTTCAAGACTTGTCACTTCATCAGTCTATTATTTTTTAACTTTGAAGTTTCAGGTAGTAATTCATGGAGATCTTATTCTTCACAATACACAGAGATTATAGATAAAGATATCAATCTCCATAATACACACTGATATTAATCTCCATAATACACACTGATATTAATCTCCAAATGGTGACGTGTAAAAGATTGATTTGATGCCTGAACATCAGTAATCAATTCAACATTGCCTCATATCCACCTGCTGCCATACTGTATTTTTCTAATTAAATGCTTCTATATAATTAGATATTGTTTTACAATACTATTCACAACCAAAATGATGTTGAAAAATAAACAACACTTATTTAGTATAAATGTAAAATTGAACAAACCAAAGAGGAAGGGAATAAATGAGTGTAGATCATAAGTAGATGTAAATTCACACTGGCCAGTCTTGTATTAAAAGTGATAAATAAATAAAAAAATCGGATAGAAAATCTTAGCCACTTCTTCTAAATAAATCTGTAGTTGCCTTGTCACCATTTGAAAAATCTGCTACGGTACACTTTTAAGATTCTTAAAGATATTCTGCAGAATATTTAACTTCCAACAGCAATTAAAGTTAAAACAAAATTAATAACGAGTATGATTAACTTCTTATAAATAACCTAAAATAAGGAATTTATTTTTGTTATGTAATTTTTTTTTACGTCAGGTTTAAATAATAAAAATTTGCAGTGAGAGAGAAATAGGCAAAAAAGATTCAGAATGTAATTTACATGCTTTTATCTATGATGGCTACCATATTTTATTCCTATATACCAGCATTGCAAATTTATACCAACATCAATGAACACAG